>MU752361.1:9882-96310 GCA_026770625.1 Nicotiana glauca | reverse complement strand
TATATCATATATATAATACTGCGGCGTGCAGTCCGATCCAATATATGTATATGTATATACTGCTGCGGCGTGCAGCCCAATCTGGTCTATATCAAATACCTCGCTATGGGTCCTCGACCCCTCTCAGTCAATATAGACTTGGCCTCTCGGGCCCACTCAGCTTAAGCAGGGTATTCGACCCTAGGTATTTCTCATTTAGAGTGCAATTTGCTAATACCGATTCATATTATGTTTTATAAATAAGAATACGACTTAGAGTATGTGTTCAACAGGTATAGGGGTCATTTAGCTCCACAGGCTTCCCTAAGGTTCTACAGATCGGCACAAGGCCCCAAACATGGCAACTAGCCCAAATATTCGGATATAAGCTCAGTTTCAGTCAATAAGTACAGTAAACCATCAATCGGGATGGACTAAGTCCAAATCTCCAGTCACAATATCACCACGCTCATCACATGACACGTGTTTCATCTCAACATAGCATCGTATAGTGCAAATACGGGGTTTCAAACCCTCAATATATCATTCATGACTACCACTCACCTCGAACCGGCCACAATCCTAGCTCGCCTTGCGTTTCCCTCGCAAATCGACCTCCTCGAGTGCCAAATCTGATCAAAACCAATAAGAATACATCAAAATAGGCTAATGGAACATAACCCAATTGAAATGACTCGAAAAACACCCAAAAACATGAAGTTGCCAAAACCCGAGCCCCGGGCCCGCATCTCGAAAAATTACGAAATTCACATTTTCGGAGTCCTCGTCTTGCCACAAGTCCGTACATATAAAATTTATAAAAATCGGAGTTTAAATGGGCCACCAGATCCCAATCTTTACATAGCAAAAATCCAAGCCCTAACTTCTTCAATTTATACCCAAATTCAGAGAATTGATGGAAGATTCTTTGA
Organism: Nicotiana glauca; assembly: GCA_026770625.1. Lineage (NCBI taxonomy): Eukaryota > Viridiplantae > Streptophyta > Magnoliopsida > Solanales > Solanaceae > Nicotiana > Nicotiana glauca. The sequence goes on along the minus strand of MU752361.1, from coordinate 95,399 downwards.
TAAAATGACGTATTTAGGCCACGAGACTTACCCCCAATCACTTCCCGTCGAAATCCCCATCCAAATCTATCAAAGAGCTCTCAAAGTAGTGTAAAAATGGAGGAAAATAGTGAGGGCTCGCGACTGAATTATTACTTAAAACTTTTCTGCCCAGCTGGAAATCCTTCATCGCGTTCGCGTAGCATGCCTCGCGTTCGCGAAGACCAATCTCCCAGGCCCTTTGTGTTCGCGTAGCAATGCCTCGCGTTCGCGTAGGCCAAATGTCCCCAGGCCCATATTTCCTTCTACGCGTTCGCGATCACTCTTACGCGTTCGCGTAGAACCTTGACCCACAACTTCGCGTTCGCGACTCCCTCATCGCGTCCGCGAAGGCCAACATCACAGCCTCCCTTTTTTCCTCTTCGCGAACACGAACCTACCCATGTGAACGCGGTCCTCCAGATTCTTCCACTTCGCATTCGCATCAACACCTTCGCGAACGCGAAGGCCAAAACTCTCAGACCCCAAATTCCTTCTACGCGTTCGCGTCCATCACCTACGCGAGCGCGATGCATTAATTTCTCTGCAATATATGACAACAAAATCTGATCCTTAACTTAACCAAAAATGATCCGTTTGAACCCCCGGAATCACCCCGAGGCCCCCGGGACCTCAACCAAAACCACCAACCTACTCCAAAACACCATACGAACTTGTTCCAATCATAAAAACACGTCCTTAAACACAGAAATGATCAAATCAAGGCGGATTCAAGCCTAAGTTTCAACTATAACTTTCGAAACCAACATCCAATCAAAAACCCGACCAAACAATGTCCGAATGACCTAAAAATTTGCAGACATATCCAAAATCACCTGACGAAACTACTGCAACTCTCAGAATTCCATTCCGACCCTCGGATAAAAATCTCACCCATCGACCGGAATTCGCCAAAATTCCAACTTCGCCAATTCAAGCCTATTTCTACACCGGACCTCCAAATTCGATTCCGATCACTCTCCTAAGTCACAAATCATCCTCCGAAGCTGACCAAACCATCAGAATTAGATTCCGAGCCCTCTAACTCACAAGTCAATGTCCGGTTGACTTTTCCAATCTATTCCTTCATTAAAGAGACTACTCATCCCATTTCCTACCAAACTCGATCTGAATTGACTCAAATTCACCAAGTACATATATTGAAACATGAACAAGCATATAACAGAGAAAATGGGGCAGAAACTCACGTGACGATGAATCGGGTCGTCACATTTCAGTACTAGATGATCGGTGTTTTCATAAACTAGTAGATGATTTGAGTTTAATCTCACTATGATATTGTGGCATCATTAGAGTAAAAGTATTACGGGTTATTAAGTATGTCCTGATAGATGGCTTCGAGCCAAGTTGGGGAGGTTGTTGTTGATTAGCTGATCGCACGGTTAGGTGCTATGTTGGTTCCGTCTCGAGGTATGCTGGCGGATCAGTCCTAGTTGCAGAAATTGTGCCGAGGATGGAACGAGTGAAGTAATATTTTGACAAAGTTTATATGGTGCTTTGGTGGATGTGTGAAGATAATAGGATGTCTTGAGTTGTTGTTGATAAAGAATGCTCAGTGTATAGAGAAAGAAGATGGTTGTTTGTATTGGTATGAGATCATGTTCTGCAGTGTCAGAGTGCTATAAGGCACGAGTGGTTCTGTTTGTTAAGTCAGCTAATTTGTAATTGTATAAGAGTGAATGAATCTCGAGAATGGTTTTATTGTGTTGAAGATTTTGCATGTAATAGTCAGGTGTCTTAAGGTTGTGTATGTGGCTAGAGACTGTGTTTTCATTAGAAAAGATCAAGACTTGTGGTATTTTGGTGTTAACTACGGGATTCTATGTATCAGTATTTGGAAAGTAATGGTAACGAATTCAGAATCGCAGGAAGTTCTTCAAAATAAAGTATTATGGTATGTGGTATTTCTGGGAAATATTTGAAAGAGTATTCAGTGGCTTATGGGTCTTAGACAGTGTGGTCTTGTGCTTAGGTCTCGTGTAGTGAGCCTGGGTTGAGGCGTTGTGGTGCTACAACAATAAGAAATATCAAGTTGATGATGAATTAGGAGGGAAATTAGATAGATGGAATAGTTTGATAGTAGATCGAATCGGTATGGTAAGGATATGATTAATTCTTCCTATGTGTTCGAGGTAATGAGACCTTACAGGTATTGTGCAGCAAAGCTCTTGAGTGCGGCAGCTTATTTAGCTTTGTTTGGATAGAAGGATTCAGTCCTGGTAGTTTAGCTTGGGCGAATGGAATTGGGAGAGAGTTCTTTTTGGGTCTTTACCATGACTTGGAGACGTATATATTATCTATGGGCATGCGAGGCATGGAATGAGAAATGATTTCTCTTCGAGATGGGATTGATGGAGAGTTCTTGACTAGTAGTGTACGTAGATGTTTGTGGTTAGGAAGGGATATGGAGTTCTCATGTTATGCTAGTGTGGTACGGTATATGCGATATGTTGTGGAGGATTGGGGTTTGTATGTGTAAGGTTACAGTTCAGTTCATAATAGAAAGTCATTAAATTCTTATGCAGCACGGGCAGATGCAGGTGATTTAAGAATCGATCATCAGATGATTAAGGAAAATGGTACTGCTATCCTAGTGATTTGACGGGGGTATATGTTCAATAAAAGGGGAAGGTAATGTAAACTGATAAGACTTTAGTGGTATTGCGCCATTCTCTTGTTGGATCGACCGCTGATATCTGAGTTTGTTGATGGCACAGGGGAATTTAGAATATCTCTCATGGAATGAATGGATACTTGATGTGTGATATGTATTCGTACGACGGAATGTGGGATCAGGTGTAGTGATTTATGTGTTATATGGAGTTAGAGACTGGGAGTTCTCAGATACAGTCTATGTCGTGGTTGAGGATCGTGTGTATTTGGCACCTTGCGGCCATTGGGATTTGGAGACCTGAGTGGATCTTTCTTTGCTTGGTATATTAGATTGTGGTTATGATATTGGGGGTGTAGACTGGTTGTCCCAGTGTTGGGTTATTCTAGACTATTATGCTATGGGCTATGTCGGAAAATGCCATAGGTTGCATGGCGAGGTGCATCGGATTGTGTTCTAGTAAAGTGGTTTGTATCCCAAAGACTAGTGGACGGCTGGGAAGGATTGCTTTTCTTAATTGGGCCTTCGTGGCGGATGTCAGTGCAGAGGTTTCTACCATTGATTCAGTTCCGGTATTGACGGACCTTTCCGGATGAGTTTCTTGTAGCCGGGCATGTCATCGGGTGAGACTGTGGATTTCGGTATTTATTTGGTGCCGGGCACCATATTGTACGGCTATGGTAGGAGTTATAGTAGTGGAAGGATCAGCTTCAGGCTTCTTGGTATTGAATTCGTTGGCAGGCCAATGTGGCTACGTATTTAGCTTGAGTTAGCTTGGTTAGTCACGAGTTGTATTGTTGAGGGACAGGTTGATTCAATCGTTGTTGAACTTGTTAGTGATCTGGGGAGATCTGTGAGTTGCTATTTTCTGTGCTGTGAGGCATTATGATTTGTTGGTTATGGGCACACGTGGTGCAGTTCTATCGGGGATTCATAGTGGAAGTCGAGCGGGAATTGTAATTGCGTGTTGCTCAGTAAGTGAAGTATTGGTTATGATCATTGGGTGCGTGTCGTATGTTATTTGTTACACCATGGGTGTAATGAATTACTTTGGTTTCAGACATTAAATTGTGCGTGGCTGTCGATTTTCATAGTGACTTGAGGTGTTTTATGTGTAACAATGTTTGGATAAGATCGCGCATTGTGGCGAGGCCACACGGGGGTATGACCTTTCGGGGTAGCTTCAGGTATTCTATTTCTATGATGGGAGACAAGGTCTCAACATTGTGTTGTGATGGACCGATGAGCTTGAGGTACAACTCTTTTTTTTGAGTCATTTGTCATGATTTGAGTATGTTCAGACCATTTCTTATTGGTGCGCATATTATGCAAGTTGCAGCCTCGGCCTATATTGGGGTGTCATATCACTAGAGTGGTGTGTTGGATTCGAGGTGATCGTTGGAGTCATTAATGAATACGGGCAGATTTGATTTCAGCTTGTTAGAAGGATAATATCGAGGTTTGGCCCGGAAATCTGTTGTGGTATTGGTCAAAAAGGAAGTGGCTTCATGTATGGACGATCTGAGGAATGGTTACGGTTTATTGTGTGCTTTATTTATCATTGGCAGTATATGAAAGTGTTGGAATAAGACTTTAGCGAATAATAGGTTTATGATTGGCATTTAGTTATTGTGGGCAACTGCTGTGAATAGAGACTATCATTTCGAGTTGTTGGATTATGTGGTATACCATATGATTTCACCTGAGGTTACAGGTATGGGTTATTATAGCTGGTTCGGTTTCATCCTGAGTATAGATGTGAGGTTCTGATCTTGTGTATGATTTCAGAAAGTGCAATGTGGCCCTACGGTTTATGGTTTAGATGGACTGGGAAACTTCAGCTATATTTTGTTATCAGACCTATGCGAGATAGAGTGACGAGGGATCACCCCGGGTATATGCTTGGTAAGGTCATTCAGCTATAAGATTGCTTCTAGCACAACTCTGGGTACGCTTGAGGACGAGCGTTTGTTTAAGTTGGGGAGGATGTGACGACCCGACCCGTCGTCTCATGTGTTACTACTCTGCTTTCTCTATTTATTGCTTCTTCATGTTTTGTTATCGGTATGTGGCGTGTGAGAGTTGACTTGGATTGGTTTTGATAAGAAATGAGACACTTAGTCTCTTTAAGGAAGGCTTAAGTTGGAAAAGTCAACAGGACGTTGACTTATGAGTTATAGGGATCGGATGTGATTTCTGGTGATTCGGTTAGCTTCGGGAGGTGATTTGTTACTTAGGAGTGCGATCGGAATTGATTTTGGTGGTCCGGTGTAGAATTAGGCTTGAATTGGCAAAGTTAGTATTTTGGCGAATTCCGGTTGATAGGTGAGATTTTGATCCGAGGGTCGGAATGGAATTCCGAGAGTTGCTGTAGCTTGGATATGGGAATTGTGATGTGTGTGCAAAATTTCAGGTCATTCGGACGTCGTTTGGTTGGGTTTTTGATCGAATGCGTGTTTCGGAAGTTTTTGAAAAACATAGGCTTGAATCCAATGTGAATTGATGATTTTGGTGTTGTTTGAGGTGTTTTAAGGATTGGAACTTGTTTTCATGAGGTTTTAGGATGTGTTGGTGCTTTTGGTTGAGGTCCCGAGGGCCTCGGGTGAGTTTCGGGTGGTCAACCGGGCTACTTTTGGAGTTGAGGAATTGCAGAAAATTAGTCCAGCTATTGCAGGTAATTTGGCCTTCGCGTTCGCATGGGGAAGCTGGCGTTCGTGAAGGGTTGGGTTCTGGAAGCTACGCGTTCGCGAGGTCCAAGGCCGCGTTCATGATTAGTGTTATCTCAGGACATCGCGTTCGCATGTTCTTATGCGCGTTCGCGTAGAAGGTTTCGAGTCAGTGGTATTAAAATGGAATTATACTACGCGTTCGCAGGTATCTTGTTGCATTCACGTAGAGTTAATGTTGGGAATTTAGATGTTGTGCTTCGCATTCGCGAGATAGTAGCCGCGAACGCGATGAAGGATTTTCCAGGCCTGGGCAGAAGGTTTATAAACATTTCATCCGTGAGGTTTAGTCATTTTTCCTCCATTGTTGCGTATTTTAAGAGCTCTTTGGGACAAATTGAAGAGGGATTCAAGGAAGATTGATTGGAGGTAAGTCTCGTGACCTAGAAACGTCATTTTATTGTAGAATCAACCTTTGATTCTTGGAAATTTGGGTAAAATTGGAAGAACTAGGGCTTGGTTTTTTAAATGAAAATTTGGGATTTGAAAGGGTATTTGAACTTCGATTTTGGTAAATTTGATATGTATGGACTTGTGGCGAGACGAGGAATCCGGTAATAAGAATTTCGTAATTTTTCGAGAAGTGGGCCCGTTGCTCGGGTTTTGCCAAATTCGTGATTTCTGATACATTTCCAGTCTTTTTGATTGGGTTATGATTGATTAGCCTATTGTGACGTATTCCTTGTAGTTTTGGTCAGATTCGACGCGCGTGGAGGCCGATTTGAGGGTAAAAGTCATCGCGAGCTAGAGATTTCGCCGATTCGAGGTGAGTAATACTTGTAAGTGATATCCTGAGGGTTTGAAACCTTGGATTTGCACATCATAGTGCTGTATTGTGGTGACTTGCACGCCAGGTATGAGCGTGGGGTAGAGCACCGTTGGGGATTGTGACTTGGTCCGTCCCGGTTGTGATTTTACTGTCTATTCAATCAAACTCACTTGATGCTATCATGATTTGGGATGATTGCCATGTTTTGGGCTTCGTGCAGATTATTTGAATCTTTTCGGGATTGACATCACTGTTTTGCATTACTTGCATATTATTTTGATCTTGGTCCAAGGTTTTAAATGCTAATTCGCAAACTCAGCCATTTTTCTAAGATTTGAAACTTAAACAACATATTACTGATGTTTTGAACTGAGAACTGTTATTTTGATATTGCCTAAGTGGCTTATGTGCATTTCTAAACTGAGCATGGATTGGGCTGCGCACCGCAGCAGTGTTATATGTGCATTTCTGGACTGAGGATGGATCGGGCTGCACGCCACAGCGGTGTGATATTGATATTGCGCTTGGGCTATAGGTGCCCCTCCAGAGTCTGAACCCCCACAGTGAGCGCGGGTACCCAAATGGATTGGGCTGCACGCTGCAGCGGCCATATGCATTGCATTGCATTCGTGCATTGGTTCTTATTTGTACTACGTGTCATGACATTCAGCACTCGCATTTCATTGGCATCTATGCTACTTCTTGCACTGTTGACCAGATACCCTGGTGTTATTTGCTGGTGGAGTACTGTGCCCGAAGGACTGACTTGTGTGCTGACTTGCACTATCTGTTTTGCATTCATTTGCTTAAATTGTTGGAAAAGAATATTTTCAAAGAGGTTTTTAACTGAGCCAGATGATTTCTAAAGGATTTTCCAGGTTTACTGTCTTCTCAAAGGGTTGTACTGTCCTATATAGCATGATGGAGTGCTCTTACGCGTTTTCTTGCCGCTCAGTTATTATTTACTCTTATTACTCATTGAGTTAGAGTACTCACTTTACTCCTTGCACCTCGCGTGCAGTTGCTGCTATTGTTCACCCGGCAGCGGGTTATTAGCGGATTGAAGGTATCACTATTGTAGCTGAGCAAGGTGACCGCCAGTGTTCGCGGCACCGGACTACATCTTTTGAACTCCAGATTTTATTTTGTATACATTATTGGCCCTGTAGTTGCGTTCAGGTTTATTTAGATGCTCGTGACTTGTGACACCCCGGTCGGGTTGTGTTGGGTTGTAGTTAACCGCTTTTAATGCCATTAATTTATTTTTTCTATTCATTTAAGTTTAATAACTGTTAAAGAGACGAATTGGGTTAGTTGGCTAGCCTTGTCTTTACGAGAGGCGTCATCACGACTAGTGTGGGTTTTGGGACGTGACAAACAATCAATGAAACACAATAAAAGTACGCAATAGTATCAAGGGAGAATATGTTTAAGTTAGAGAGCAGAGAATGTTCTTGTTCTTGTATTGAATGTTATGTGTTACAAAATGATAAGGATCCCCTTTATATATGAGGGGGAATCTCCTAATAGACTTGGTCAGCTTTACCCATGTGCCTTCGAAACTTCCCGTTTGTCTATCATAGCCATCGATTCGCATTTCCACGAGGTCGAACACTGGGAACCCTCGGGTCGATTTGCATTAAATCAGACACTCTGGTTTTTACTGTATTCAGATAGTCCCAGCGTTTCTTAGCATGAAAATGATAAAAAACTATCTTTAATTCCTGCCTCTTCGATACTACCATCATGACGTCAGTCCGTCGGAGCATTAAATGCCATAACTCAAAGACGGCACAGGGGTCGCTGTCAACACGACTATCAAGAAGCCCACGAACCGTTATTGGTTCGACCATTCCGTTTCTCTAACGTTGCCAGTATGGTTTATATAAACACCTCAACAACTTTTTCATTCACACTTTTACAACATCTTTAAGTTTCTAGAGCAAAGTTCATCATGTCTTGCATCCTTCTCCCTTCTGCGCTTGCCTATCCACTTTCTTTCTCAGAAACATTTTTTATAGTTATTGCTAGAACCTCTAGAACGATACCTCAGAAAGAGGGCATCACTTCTTCGTCACTCTCGTCCAAGGACAAACCAAAAGTACCCCCAACTATCAAGCAATGTACTCCCAGCGAATTCCATATGGTATCTGATTTTTCCATCAAAAATTCCCCTTCTACACTAGGGATGAGCACACGTCTCGATACATCCCTCGATACATCAGCGTGGTGACTGATACAAATATATTTGGATTATGCAACAATCATTTGGTATCCCATCATCGTTCAGAACCTTTCGGGATGGATTAGCCAATTGGACTCTGCTTTTCGTTACAGTGAGCGCGCTCGGTGTGATTTGGCCAAAACGCGATGGTAGGCCAAGAATCACGGTATGCTTTGTATTTCCATCTTTAACAGGTTCCTTATGAGTATCTTTTATGATGGTAAGTTTGATACATTGTGCTTGCGTAGGCCTCGGGGAAGGTGTGTCAATGAGACCATCTCCCCATGGTAAAAAAGGGACTTCAAAACCTGATAGGGGAAAAAAGGAAGAAGGAGGCATTGCCCAAGTCTCCCAAATTAGAGAAACCTAATTTTTGCAGGCGTCGGACCAATGCCACGGTCTCGACTTTGGCCGCTGTGGCAAGTCCCCGCACCGAAGACGAAGGTGATGATGATGATGATCACCTTTTTGTATAAAGGGCGACATGGGGTGCAGATGCTCCACAAGTTGTTGGGTGGAAGGCCGCCGAATCAGGGGTGGCTAATAAGGACCAAACTCGTGATAAAGAGACCCTCAAGGAGGGTTCATGCACAACCCCTAGATCCAAGTTGGACATAGTACAGCTATACGCGGCAAAATCAGAAGACTTGATTTCTCGCTGTCAAGTCATTTCACATGCATGCCTCGGGACCCCGAGGATAGGAGGCCACGACCGAGTTCCCGACCTCGGGGCTCAGAGAAAATAGAGACCAAAGTATAGGCAGAGGGGGAAGCTCCCGAGGCACACGGCTAAGTCTGACAGGGCTGGCCTATCTAGAGCCTATGCTAAGGCATCACGTCAAGCCATCCCATCTCCATACTTTGTAATTAATCTCCACATACCTGTAGACGAGTCCCACCATCTATATAAAGGGGACACACCCTACCTTTTAAGGGTGGATACTGCCCCATTCCTCCAAAAGTGCAATAATATCTCTCTCTCTCTCTCTTTTCTTTCTAGCTTGCTCATTCTCACTGGCTCGAGGCCGCTTTAGTATCTATCGTCCTCTCACTTGTTCTTCATTATATTGTTTTATATTGGTCATAAAGATCCATGCTTAATTGTATCCTTAATTGTTATCCCATTTCCGGATGCCCCCGATAGCTCGAGCTCGACTCAAATCTCGACCCCCAGGTCCCCATCGACCGGTTCTACATTTGGGTAACATGCCCCTTCGGTTTGATTACTGCCTCGTTTTAGCTCGCACTTCATCATTAAACTTCACATTCTTAGCGTCATCTGCTCCAACAACTTGCTCAAGAATAGATCATGTATTCTTAGAATCACATTTACAAATTTAATGATCGTTACCATTTTCACGGTATACAATTTGGCACCCACCGTGGGGCTAAAAATAATAGTAATTATTTTCTTGTTGGTTTCACTGCACAAAATCACATTATCTTTCACACTTTTTATTGTCCAAGATCCTTTGATTTCAGGTTAAAATGTCCGGCTCGGTACACAGAGTCGAGAACGACTACCCCAAAAAATCACAACGGAAATGGTGTGGCTGTTCTAGTGGTTGTTCCAATGCCGCAGAACCCCGATAATGCATCTTGTTCGATTCAAGCAGACGCGGGCTCGCAAGGCACGCAACAGGTCGACGAAGCCTCGCGCACCGATGGCAGCATACAGTATATCGACCAACAGGAAGCTCAAAAAACCCCGGATCGCAAAGAACAGGAAGTGAGTCTTCGCGATATTTTTATAATATTGTAGGCACAACAGTTGGCTATCGCTCAGCTGCAAAGTCACCCGGAGACTCCAAGCACATTAGCGCCGGAAACATATTCATATTGCGAATGAATACCCGAGATATCAAAACACAACGTATGGATAATCGACCCCGCCACAGCAAGGATGCTTGGGGATCTCTTAGAAAGGATCAAGTCAGGTTCATGGAAGTACATACGGCAATCGTCCCCCGAGGAAGCGGTCCTGAAACCCGCTTCAAGGAAATCTAGAATGCCGAAACTCCCCAGGTGCGACAGGACCTCTGATCACTACGAGCACACAACCGCTTACACATGCTCATGCAAAGGCACCATCTCTCTATGGAGACCTCTAAGATGATGATTTCGAGCCCGTCTCATTGAGAAAGTTCGAGGAAACTCTCTCGAAAGAAACCATGACGCAGCGCCACCGCCTGGCAGCTGACCTCAAAAACTCGCTCACCATACCAGCGTGTTCCTCCACAAAAGCACGTATCGATGTCATCAAAGAAGTAACGAGTCAGCCCGATACACCTGAAGCCGAATGAAGAAACAATGAAATACCGCGGGAAACCGTAGCTCATTTCCTGATAGAACGAATGAGATTGCTCCAGGTTTCGGATGATTGGGCAATACAAGCCTTCATCCGAAGCTTAAACGAAGTGCCCGACAACTCCAGGACATTTCAAACGAAGCTTGATTAGATACCCAGCGAAGATCTGGTCGAATACCCATACCTGGTGCCATCCACGAATCGGGGACGTGGGCAACCTTCTCGGGTTCGGTATGTCCAAGCAGACTCCCGACAAAGAAGATAATGCCAAACAGATAGAGGTGCCATCCATGTGCCGCGAATGGAAGGAACGACACGAGATGCAACCTACCTCGAAAAGATAGTTAAATAGCTCAAGGGCAACATCCCCGAGAAATCTCCAGTGGAACCAGATCCGATAAGGAAGAGCCGGCAGAGGAACCCTGCCGAGCTGAATATAATTTTCAGCATTGCTTTATCGAACATTGTGATCACCTTAAGAAAAAACATGAATGCTAGGTGACTCAGACCTATTCGACCAAGACCCCATCAAAAGAACAATAGCCCGACACAGGAACCGCAGGGCGCGCACGGCTACAGAGCCAAAAATGGCCACCAGCTCAAAAGAACGACAACCATGCTATTCAATAATAATCACCACTGAGTACCATTGAGCGGCCAGGATCGAATCCAGCTCCAAGGGAGGAAGGAGAGTGGGAAGAATGAAGCTGACAAGCCACGACGTATTACCATGATAGTAAAGGGGCGACGGCACCCTTCAAAGATCTATATAATGTAAAGTAAAAGTGCTCATCACCGGGGAAAGACGGGTTCGGGGAATATTCCAAAGGACACCGTTGCATCCGAGGAAAGGGACGCCGAGAATTTGCCTCAGCCTCGTATTGACATGTTGGTAACCCTCTCCCTCATTTGACCTATTTCAAATAAAACATATGTTTGTGAACATAGGTGGTTTGATCAATTATACCGACGATGTCAGACCAAAGCCTATGGGGCGAATCAGACTAACGAACCAAGTTACTCCCACATCTCGAATCTTTGACGGATTCCAGACACCGATCACCACAACAATCACGAATACCACTCCCTCTATACAACCCGTCTAAGCTCGGATTGGAATGCCAATGCAGGCGTATTATTCAGATGAAATGAGCACGCTGCTCGGAGTCAACTTCGACCCCACTCCACCAAGGGGACGAAACCCCACGACAAGGGTTGGACTAAAGTATTCGACAAGGAGATACACGCAACGAGAGGAAATCCCTCATCATATGACCCATCACCAGCATGAATGCCTCCGTACTCAAAAGGATCAAAGAATAAGGAGAACCACATCCTCAGCCAGGCCCGGTTGAGCAAAGCAAAAGGCTGTATTAGGGCTCGCACCTCGAAACGGCAAAAGCATACAAAACCTCCAAACGTCGCCTACACATCCCACACCAAGGAAGACCTATTTCACTCCTTTGTTGTTTGTTTTTCGATCACTAACCTGTATACAAGCAATCAGCCAGGGTATTCAGATGTTCTAACTCCACTCAGAGATCTAAGGCCTCAGCGGAGCCCGCCGTGCTCTCTTCCCTCGATTGGGATTCCAACCCAAAAAGGGTCCCGCTAGCAAGATTATTAGCGGACCAGTGCAAACCCATAGGAGGATCTGACGAGATCGAAAGCCTTTCTTCTACAATCAGACGACGTGCGATGACCTTCTCTTAAGGACACCATCCCCTCGGAAGGGCCATGAAATGGCAGGGTGAGTTTTAATAGGGAATCGTGTAAATAAATCAGATGATCAGAGTAGTCGTACCCACGCAGGCCGAGCTCACAACAATGAGACAACATGTATTTGCAACATATATTTATGCCAAGCAATAAAGAATATCTTTTCGTCATTTCATACTTCGGAAAAGGCGATTTCGGCATACTCGCGGCTAGGGCCTCTCCGCAGAATGTGTCTCGAGATTCTCGGGGACTTAGCATCAGCAACTCAACACCCACACGACCCCAGGGTCAGAACTCCGGGCTCATGAATCCCCCACAAGGCAAATTCGAGCTCATGAGAATCGGACTTCAAGCTTAAACAAACTCGATGACTCAGAGACTGCCAATAATCACCATACGCTGGAAAACCCAAAACCGTAAGACCCCTAGCCGGTAGCCTCGGCATAACCAGATCTATTCTACATTACAAAAACTGTTAGACCACAATAGGCATGATAAAGTGTAAGACCTCAATAGGCATGATAAACTATAAGACATCAACAGGCATGAAAATACCGAAGTTTAGGCTATACCTCGAATTTGTATTAATCACTAAAGGGCATACCCTCGGTGTAGATGCCTAAAATATCACTCGGGATAAAAAATGGCTACAGCCAAACGCATATGACTACGGCCAAAACGACTGATACAGCCAAAATAAGCGACTCGGGGATGCTCGACTATCACTAAAATCGCCGGCCACTACTTCGAATATACTTCGAAAAGAACTGGTTAAAAGAGCATCCCTCAACAGGCAAAAACGATCTCCGACTATGTCGGCTCTAATTCGCAAGAGCATCGATCTACTCAACCTACGAGCTATGAACATTTTGAGGTGCTCAAAACATCACCGACAATGAGTTGAAATAGAGGTTCTTCTAGAACCGACGATAGGTCGGGCAAAAATATTCCAAAAGACCTTAACGAGCGAAAAACAAAGCCTACAAAAAAGCCCAAGGGCAAAAACAGCACAAGAACCATTGTCGCCACCTAAGCAAGCCTCCGGTCCACATATTAAAAGGTCTGTATGACCAAACAGTGTAAGAGCCATTGTCGCCAACTAAAAAATTGACAACTTGAGGATTAAAATGATCTCAAATCGTAACCCGATTCGGAGACCGGATCCAAAATAGATAACTATGACATGTCTTTCGAGATGACTTTCAAAGTTCCGACTTCGGTCCTCCTTGCTCCACAAGTATACCAACTCGCCTTCCTTTTCCGTACAATGGATTCTAAAGGATTCTTCCTATCCAAATCTTTCCACAGTGAACGGGTAAGTATATACATAAAGGAAAACGAAGTGGGGGATCTCAACCAGCACTACCTTCCCCCATCGACAGTCTTTCTTCACTTTCCTTATACCGGTCACTATGCAGATATATTGAGAAACGTGTTCGTATCGGCCCAGTGTAGATGAATGAAGGTTTGTCGACAGAGAAATCCTTAGTTGTGTCGAACCCGGTAGGAGTACACTACTCAACAGTGGGTATCACTTGGGTTTTCCTTTGGATTTTTGGGATGAAGATGCATCCTCGTCTTTCCAAGGAACTGTCTTGGAAGTTCTAGCCATGATGATGGTAAAGATTTTCTGAGAAAGTAGGCAAATGATCAAGAACGGAAGAAGAAAGAATGTGAACGGAAATGGATTTAGCCTTAAAATTTTGATGATATTGTGGAAGTATGAATTATCAAACGACTAATGCATTTATCGGAGCCATGTGGCCAGCAGAAAAGACGAACGAATAGCAGTTCATGGGCTTCCCGATAGTTGTGTTTGACAGGGACCCTTGCACGGCTTTTTTAGTATGGAATTTAATGCTCTTATGGGCTGACATCATAGCGATGATGAGCTCAAAATCGTTTCTTATCACTCTGTTCTAGGAAATGCTGGGACTATCTGTATACGATAGAAATCGACGGGTCGATTTCACGAGCATAAAGGCATCTCGAGATAGTATAAGTAAATAATTAGCAGTCACGGCGGATTAAGGCGGAGTTCCCAAGGCACGTACATATAGTTCGCCAAGTCTAGTGGGCTAGTCAAAAAAGCGAATCAAGGCATTAAATTGTTGTACCAGCCCATATCTTTGTAATTAATATATTTGTACTATGTTGGGATTTCCACTCCTATATAAAGGGGATCCATATCATTTTGTAAACATCTGTTGCTCCACGCTAAGAAACATACGAACATTATCTCTGCTCTCTAACATATTCTCTTGAATTTATTACTTCATTTATTGCTTATATTTATTGTATTCTACATAGTTCTTCATTTATTATTTGTTATTGGTCATAAAGAGCCATCATTGATCTTATCTTTATCGACCGGCCTCGGCGAACATCGGACTCGACCTCGAGGCCCCAAATAAGCAATCTCGAGCCCGCGATTAACAGTGGTTCAGTTTGGTTAATACTCGTTTTTAAGCTCTTATCTCGCTTCTAAGTCTTTCACATAGCATCAACTGCCTAACAACTAGTATAAAAATAGATTACGTATTTTTAGAACCTCATAATCAAATTTAATTGTTATTACCATTTTCACGATAAACAAAGCGTTTGTAGAGCCAGAATGATTTAGTGAACAAGCTAGATACCAAAATACGTTTAGATCTCGATGAAGAAATTGTTATTGAAAATAAGATGCTAATTTAACAACTTAAAACTGAAGATTGTACCTTCTCTAAAAATTTTGAACTTGTGTACTCTGCTCCCTTCCACCCGGAATTTGTATCAAGCTTTCTTTGTAACTTATGGCTCTCAAGCTTCTAGGACAACCATGTAAATTTAATTCCTTGACTTTATCAAACTTCAGATCATAGGAAATCAAAAACCCGTCTCGGCTTTGTAAAAGCATGACACTATCCTTCCAAATTGCCAATGGGGATTCAATAGGAAAAGGTCTAACTGTGTATTTCTTGATCCAAGACTCATATACACCGTAGTCTTTCATTATCCATATCTGCATTAAATCTTGTATTGGATCATACTCAGGATTTGGATTAGGGTAACGAATCATTGTTATAGACTCGTTAAAGACCACCAGGCCATAGCGCGGCCCATTGTAGGAATTGCAAGTATTAGGCATATTAATATTGTTAAAAATCTCTGTTCTCATATCAAAACAAAGAATTGTCATTCTGTCTTTGGGTGCAATTGCAAGCCAATGACAGGAACTCTTGTAAAATACTAGAGAACAAGGTGCCCAATAAATCCTAGGCAATTCTTGATCAATGCGGTCCATTTCTCTCCAGGAATCATTGCTCATATGATAAACCTCAACTTTTACCTCCCTCGTAAATGGATCTCTGTAAGGATCATTGTAAACTTCAGAAATCCTCACTACTTTGTAGTCATTCGCAATTGAGTCGAAGCCAAACCCAACACCATCAACATAACGACGAAAACCTTGTGGAACTTCAAAGGGGCAAGGTGGCACCAACCTATAATTTCTAGTAGCTGGATTAAATAAGACAGTGTCAACAATATTCATCAAAGCTATCAAACCTTGGCAAGGGCCAATAAATTGATCATAATTGCTGCTAAAAGTGGATGCCATATATGGCACATCAAGATCTGGTGAAAGAGGATAAAGATAATCATCATCATAACCGAAAAGAAAAGATAAGATAGTTTTATGTTGGAAGGCATCTTCTTGAAAAGAACGCTTGAAGAGAATGAATTCGTGTTTTTTGTTTGCAGAACGGTTGAGATGAAGGTTAATGAATGTGGAGGATTGCATGAGAATGTACCA
Organism: Nicotiana glauca; assembly: GCA_026770625.1. NCBI lineage: Eukaryota > Viridiplantae > Streptophyta > Magnoliopsida > Solanales > Solanaceae > Nicotiana > Nicotiana glauca. The sequence continues at coordinate 79,207 of MU752361.1, read as the reverse complement.
CGTTTTAGAGATATATTTGAATCGCATAATAGATTTTACCGGAAGCTTCAAAAGTATATAAACAAAAAGATCTTCGGGCAATTTCTTCAGAATTCCATGCACCATCTTGGAAATGACGTTTCTCTTTGTGGTAGCAGCTATAGGCCTAACTGCAAGGGTGTCTTCTATCTCATTTGTCAAAAGATAATTCCTCCATACATTTTATATTTTCTGGTTATCAGGGTATACAAATACAACTTTTCTTTTTCACATAGAATTTCAATAAGTTTTAGATGTCCGTTAATCACTGTAGAACCACTTCGCTATTAATTGGTTAAATAGTGGGTCAACTATTATTGTATTGAGTAAAATTTGCACATTAAAAGATGGATGCTTCTCGAATAGATATGTGGCAATGAAGACACGTAAGTGATGAATCAGCAAATGGCTAACACCGATTACATGTATGTGACCAGTATTACATAAGTTCCAAATGCAACAAGACCCGAGAAGAGAAATTGAAAGTCAGATACCGGTTGGAGAGGACAACATTAAAGAAGTAGCAGCTATAAGAATTAGTAGCATTTATTCTCAATCGTTATGCAACTACTCAAAAGGGTTTTTACTCACCTTAAAGAGGAGCATAACTTGCGGATCTTGTCTCCCCTAATTTAACTATAAATAGTGAACTTTGTACTCATTGAAGGACATGAGAAAATTGGTATGAAAAATGGCTGATACTGTTCTCTCATTCAAAAGAGCTCTATTTTACTGTTTTTTATATTTTCAAATTGTTCCTGGCTCTGGAGAGATCAATTCGAAGATCACGCTTGTCATTTCTTCAATTAACCTAATTTGCACTTTTTATTTTGTTATTAAATTTTATCGGTTATTTAATTCAAGTGTCTATAAATAACATTACAAATTTAATTTTACCTGTTTAGTCATGACCAAAAATATCAACTGCAGGGCCGTGAAAGCGCCTAACGCCTACTTGCTAGGAAAACAAACATTAGTACACAATTAATTATTTTAAAACATATTTGAAAACAATTGAATAGAAAATGAAGTTGTAGAAATCAAAAATAGATATAATAACTCCAAATACTGAGTAATAAAACCCTGAAATTTGGTGTCACGAGTACATAATCATACTAGAAGTATTACAACCACCGTCTAAATAAAATACAACTGTCTTAAACAAAATAAACATTAAAACAAGATCAGGAAAGGGGCTTCAGATGTGATATCGCCGTGCAACTCTAACTCAAGTCTCCTGGTGTATATATAATCAGAGAAAAACTCTGCTTGACGTCGTTGGGACCAACTCCAGAATTTGCACAAGAAGTGCAATGGAGTGTCACGGCCCAAAATCTCATCAAAGGTCGTGATGGCGCCTAACCCCCTTGCTAGAAAATTCAACACTCAATCAACCATAAACAAAGAAGAAATAATCACAAAACTGACGACCTAAATATAAATATCTAAGACGGAGTCTAAATACGACTACAATTGTCCACAATGCAAAAAACCAGTGTCACACCTATCACAAGCATCTAACAAGGAGAAAGAGTATAAATTGAATAACAATATATATTTGAAAGAAGTAGATAGACTAAATAGATAAGTAGGGAGGGGGACTCCATGTGCTGCAGACCAGATCAAGTAAAGTAGCTCACCCTGAAATCTACGCAAATATCCCCTATTCTGTTAGACGAACTTAGCTAATACTAGCCTCAAAACTTGCGTAAAATATGTAGAAGTGTAGTATGAGTACAAACCACGATACTATCAAGACTTAAACCAATAGGCCGCGACGGGCACTCGGTGCCCTTACTCTACCAGGTATCGACGTAATATATCCTTCTCATTACATCAATATGGGTAAATGGGCTAGAAGTGTCATATGAGGTAACAAGAATAGAATATGAGAGAACACTAGATATATATTGACCCATCCTGATGTACTGACTTATACATATGACGTTTGAGCCTATAACACCAAAATAATCACTCAGAAACTGAACATAGGCCGACAAGGCCGTACAATCTTTTCATATGCATGAAAAATGTCTACAAACCTCTAAGAGTACATAAATGTCATAAGTACGTGACAGGGCCCTGACATACCAATTAATACATGTCTAAGTCATACTAACCAAATTAGTAACTGCCGGGCAAATGAAGCGCGCCAACATCTTCCACTGAGCTGATAGCCTACTTGGAGGACTCTCAACCTGTCTATCGGTCCTGCAAGCATGAAACGAAGTCCCTAGGCTAAAGAGACGTCAGTACAAATAATATACTGAGTATGTAAGGGATAAAAAATCGTAAACAATAAACATGAGAGAAACGGGAAGTAAAAACTCAACATGTATATCTGAATAGCTATGTGAATTATTTAATATTATAATATCATTCATACACGTATAAATGTCTTACTATCCATGGGTATATGCGTTCATAACATCAATCAAATCTCTGAGGGCATCCCATCATATTATCTTGGCCACTATAGGCAAATGATCAAGTTATACCAGTTGATCAGGTGGTGGCAAGCATATAATGCCATAACCTTTTTACCATATCCCATCCACATAGACATATATAAATATACTCTTATATAACGTCATCTGTTTATGGGTCAATGTACATGAATACAATACATGAGAAGTACGTCAATAAAATCTCTTGGAATACCATAAGACCATTATACCAATAAGTAATATCATGAAATAAACTTTATCGACTTACGTATTTTTTAAGTGTTTAACCAAAAAATAGGCTTTTTAATCAAAGCTAAAATTTAGAAGAATCGGGTTACAGATAATCGAAAAAAGCAAATAAGGAAGAGAATTTTGCAGTACTCAAATGTGTAAGCTAGTAAATCAGAATGTATTTCAATAGTAACTTGTGTCCCAATTGATTACATATTTACCCTTTTATAGATCCTTTTGGGAATCTTTAGGAATGATCTGTTACAACTAAGTCTTAATGAGGCTATTATAAATAATTAATGGCATTAAATGCTATAATCATTACATGGAATAAAAATATTCCTTAACGGTTCCAGCATTTATTACTCTTGAAATAATGTATTTCTACCTTCTTCTTTAGACCGGTTCGTTATTCTCCCTTTTGCTCGTATGTAATTGACCTTAATTAGGCACGGGGTTGCTGAGCCTCTTATCTCGTACCTCTTTTTATCTCGTACCTCCCTTTTCGTCCTTTTGTCTCGTATCTCTTTCTATATCGTACCTTCCTTTTTTGTCCGTGCCAGTCTATAATTCTTAGACCAACTATAACCTATTGTTTATCTATGTGTCATGACACGTCACCATTCATTTATGCATAAAATTTTTCCCAATACAAATAGTCCCCCCACTTTCCATTTAGTCATCAGTTTGAATATTTGGGAAGTGGAATTCATTAAAGGAGAATTTTTGTCACCTTTAATGCTCTGATAAAGTTGACGCTTCAACTATCACTTCCTTTTGATGCACTAGACATGTGTCATTTCCTTATTGGTTACACCATTTTTCATCACTTTTTTAGGCTTTCTTTTCGGCTTCACTTTTTACGAAGTATCAGTTGTCACCATTGCGGTTCGTTCATCATCGTACTTTTTCCAATAGTATAAATATAGCCCCTCTTTTTGTATTGTTATTCATAAAGCGTATGGAACACTTTCACACTTCAAATTATTTCTTTGCTTCAACATTTGTATCCATGGATTCTTCAAGTTCTAACCCTAGAAAAACTCCCATTCTGTCTAATTTCCCTACTGCTCTAATAAGACATAGAAGAGGAGGTAGATTACGTAACATAGGTTCTGTTCATGGTAGCATTTCTTCTCCCCCTTTTAGTTCTGGACCTTCTTCTGGGACCAGGGGTTCGCACTCTGAGAGGAGCTCTTCTTGAGATAAGGATTCTGAACCACTGCGTGAACCCTCGGTTGATGAAATAATCCCCACTAAATTTTCCTTTTATCACGATAGAGAGTCTTTAAAAACTCAATTTGTTGCATTAGACCATGTTGATCTCTATCCCACTCCAATTACAAGTGTTTTAGCACCCGTAGTTCGAAAGGAATGTCATTGGCTTGAAGATTTTCCTATTATTATCCCTAATCCAAATCAAAGAATTTCCTCTTACATAGTAGGCTATTCTTTTTCTACACCTACCCTTTCTCTCTAGGGTTTAAACCGGCCATTGACCCGGTCATTATAGACTTTTGTCATTTTTTTTGACGTATGCTTGGGTCAAACCAATAGTGTGGCGAGTTGTTGCCTGCTTGAGGCATATCTCTAAAAAAGCAGATGTGGAATTTATTTTCCCCCACTTGATTCACATTTACTCCACTAGTTTTTTTTCGAAATGGTGTGTTCAGTTTAGCAGCTAGGAGTAAAAGGGTCTTGCTGAGTCCTGAAGATGATAAAGACCGCTACTGGTATGCTCGGTACGTTGCTGCTCCCACTGTGGGTTTAGTTGGTGAAAAGAACATCCGTTTCCCAGAAAAATGGAATTTTGCACGTAAGTATTAAATATGCTAGTGCCTTTTTCATTTTTAGTTTTACCTATCTTTCGTTATCTTGCTTCTTTTCTTTTTAGCAACCATGAGTATTGTGGAATCTGTACCCAATATCCGTGGTTGGGTAGAAAAGTTATTGAAAGTTGCTCCAATGGAAGGTAGAACATGGAAAAGCCTCTCCATTCGTTATGGTTGGAAACCAAAAACTCATGGTGAGAATTCTTATCTTTTACCTTATAATTGTCCTCGTTGTCATGGATTTTAACCTTTTTATTAGGTTTTGCCACTCGAAAAGTTATTCCCGAGGTTGTTCAAGCATCTCATGAGCAAGATATATTCTTGGGATCTGCGGATCAAGATATGGCTCTGAAATCTGAGAAAATAAAGTCGATCTTAGAAGATGATTCCGAATGAGAAGGTGAGGGTTCCTTGATAACGAGACCAAAAGCCAGGAGACATATTGTCTCTGAAGATGAGATTGATGTTTCCCCTAACCTGCCTCTTTCCGAACCTGTTGTATCTCAGGTGATCATTCATGATGATGACACCTCTCCTCCGTCTGACACTCTTGATTCAATAAACCAGCTTTTTATCAGTGGTTTTAGCAGTGGCCCTTTAGGGCCGGTTCTAGATGAGCTTCCCCTGTCTTTTTCTACCTCTACCGCTCCTGTAATTATTTATTTGCCTCCCTTATCTATTACTTCCATGTCTTCCTCCACTGCCTCTCCTTCAATAATCACTCCTCCCATAGTTCATCACACAGAAGTGGGTTCCTCAAGTAGAAATTCCGCTATGAAGAGCGTGACCATTGAAGATCCTACAAATAGCAGCCTTTTGAGGAAGTCTGGGCAAGCTGACACATGGCTTGCACCTCTGATCAGCTCTATCGAGAAAGCTAAATTTGAGAGTCATAGTAATATGACTCTCTTGAATGACATTGTACATGCCATTTTGAAGATATTCTTTAGTCTATTTTATCAAGATTTTTGCTTTGGGAGCTTTAACCTTATCTCCCTTTTTTTATATGAACAGGTCAACCTCATTGGTACTGAGCTTATGAATCGAGTTCCTCTTTTAGAGAAACTGGCTCGTGACCTAGAGAAAACTACTCATGATGTGGAAGAAGCTGCTCGTGAATCTCAATTGGAGGACAACAATTGGAAGGGCCAGTTTTAAATTCTAACATCTGAATTGGCAACGCTTATGGCTGCTTCAAACCAGTCTAAAAAGGAAAAAAAACTTCTTGAATCTTCCTTTGTGGAGCGGTTTTCCGAGGTTACTGAGGAAAATAGAGCCTTAAAAGCTTTGTTGACTCAAAATAAGATACATGTAGGAGAGGTAGTGCAAGAGTTTTCTCGAGCACAACAAGAATTGCGAGCCTCTGCAGACAAAATCCAAGCCTTGGAAAATTCTCACTCCTCCCTAAAATCATCTTATGATTCAGTTTTACTCAAGAATGAAGAACTCAAGAGTGAGATTACTGCCTGGGAGAAAGAATATGAACTTCTCGAGGAGTCTTCCAATATTGAAGTGAGTTGGAGTTTCCTAAAATCCCGGCGTGATACCTTCGTAGAGATGAGCCAAGAAAATTTCGACCTTGAACCTGAATTGGCTAAGGTGAATGAATATGAACTCCCGAGACTGGTCCTCTCATAGCTGAAACTCCTTTGCTTGACACTCCCGTTACTGAAGCTTCTGGAATCCCCATGTCTACTGCATCTGAAGTCCTCATGTCTGTTGAGATTGCCACAAGCGTTGCTCTTTCCTTAAGTTCATCCACACCTGTTGTTGTTAGCCAAGCTGAGGTTTGCCCGTGGGTACTGCCATTAAAGATCAATCCTTAGCTGTCGATGATGCAATTGCAGTTGAGCCCGCTGATGATCTTACCTCAGTTCCTTCCTCTTAAATAGTTTTTACAATTTGAAATTTCCCTTTTTGCAGGTGCCAATCTGTAAATCCACGTTCAAAGTGTTTGGTTTTTTGTGATAACTTTTTGTAATTTAAACTCCTGGCCATTAGTTAAAGAAGTTTAAGAGTTTAAGTCCCCAAGCATTGTTAAGGGGCACTTTTTGTATGAACAATTCGACGACTGAGTTTTATACTTGGTCTTTAGTTTTTTTTATAAATATTAAGAAGTTTATCTTTAAACCTCCATCCGTTTTATTCATACCTTTTATTTTTAAAGACTTAAAGAATAGATTGCATTTTTATTTTTTGAAAATGCTTTCTTTATCCTCATGATTAAATAACATGAGTTTATAAAAGAGGGCCCGTTTATATTTTGACACTTGATGAAGAAGACGTCTCAACTTCGTAATGGTGTTTTCTATACGATACAAGAAATAGGAACACATATGTTTATCTGAAATAACTTGAACAAGTTTTTATTTTTGAACTTTGACAAGTCGTGAATCATTCTTTACATGTATTTGAATTACATCTATAACTTTCTCGTAACTGTTTTTCTTGTAACAGATTTACAAAAAGTAGAACAATAGATACGGGATTTTTCCTTATAACCTGTTTTAGTATATAGTCTACACCCTAACTGTTTATGAAGTGCAGTAGATCTCCCTTAGCTCCAAAACACTAGAAAGGGTTTGAGAGGTGACTCCATTGTTCTCATGGGAATGAATACTATGGTGAATGCCATCACTCGTTAACTTCCACTCTGTACTTGACTTCTCTTAGGCTTGATTTTACTCAAATCTTCTTGCCTTTTATGTACACGTGACTGTATATTCTGTATATTCCCCCAAGTGATTGAGTGTTGAAGTATGAAGCCTCGAGCACTGGATAGTTTCCTTCACCTGATCCCTTTCCTGAAAGGAAATACGTACGGTGCTTGGGAGTATGATTATAATGAAGACTGCTTTACCTGTGTATGTTTCTATCAGAATTATTGTAACCCTAGGCCAAGAATTTTAGTGTATTCCATTTTTGCCTTACAGGTCGTGACTCATCATTTAGTACGGGTAAGCTTTTTGCCTATCATCTAAAATCGTTAGTCAAATTTTTAAGAATTAAAAAAATAAAATACAACATAATGATACTTGACCATGGGTTTTCTCTTAGAAGTAATATCTCTTCAAATGAACAGCATTCCAATGCGAAGGAAGTATCTTCCCGTCCATTGTCTCCAACGCATATGCTCATTTTCTTGCAATATCATGAATTCTATAGGGTCCTTCCCAAGTTGGACTTCGTTTACCTGCGTTGGCTGCCTTTGTAGATTGAAAGACCTTTTTAAGCATGGAATCCCCAATTTTGCAGTATCGTAAACATGCTTTCCTGTTGTAATATCGTTCGATCACTTGTTTTTATGCGACCATTCTTATTAACGCAGCCTCTCTCCTACCTTCTAACAGATCTAAATTGACCCGCATCTTTTCATCATTGGACTCTTGCGTTGCTTGTGATACCCTCGTGCTTGTCTCCCCTATCTCAACCGGGATAAGTGCCCCAGCCCCGTAAACAAAAAGAAATGGGTGTCTCACCTGTGCTTGTTTTCATGGTTGTACGATATGCCCACAGGACTCCAGGTAACACTTCAGGCCAGTTACCCTTTGATTCCTCCAATCTTTTCTTTAAATTATTAATGATAAATTTGTTTGTCGATTTCGCTTGCCCATTCCCTACTAGATGATATGTTGTTGATGTTATCCTTTTTATTTTCTAACTTTGAAGAAATTTTGTTGTCTGAGCTCCGATAAATTGTGGACCATTGTCACATACAATTTCTTTTAGTAAACCAAACCGGCAAATGATGTTACGCCAAATGAAGTCCTTCAATTCTTTTTCCCGTACCTGTTTGAATGCTCCTGCCTGTACCCACTTAGTAAAATAGTCAGTAAGTACGAGTAAAAATTTTACCTATCCTTTAGCTTGAGGAAATGGTCCTACTATATCCATCCCCCATTTTATAAATTGCCACGGTGCAATAATCGGATGTAATAATTCAGCAGGTCGGTACATATTATTACCATATCTCTGGCATTTATTGCATTTAGCCACAAAGCTCGCTGCTTCTTCTTCCATTTTGGGCAAGTAATATCCTGCCTGATCAAAGTTCTTACAAGTGATCTTCCTCCTGCGTGGTTTCCACAATGTCCTTCATGTATTTCTCTCATTACATATTCCGTTTGAGAAGGTCCAAGGCATCTTGCTTAGGGGCCACCAAACATCTTTCGATAAAGGTTACCTTGCTTTAAACAGTGACGAGCTGCCTTTTTACGAAGTGCACATGCTTTTGTCTTGTCATCAGGCACGGTATCATACTGTAAAAAAGCTACGATTTCATTTCTCCAATCCCAAGTTATATTATTAAAATTTACCTCGTTCTTATCAGGTTCGAGAACTGAGTGAAATAAATTTATAGCCGAGGCATTGTCATCTTTTGTTATATCAGTTACGGATGCAAGGTTCACTAAGGCATCAGCTTCAACATTATCATCCCTTGGTATCTGGATAACTTTCCAAGTCTGGAACTGCTTTATCAGTTCCCTTACCTTTTCCAAGTATTGTTGCATCCTTGTTTCCCTGGCTGTGTAAGTCCCCAGCATTTTATTAACCACGAGTTGAGAATCACTTTTGATCACCACCTGATTCATCCCAAGTTCTCGTGCCAATTCTAGACCTGCAATCACAGCTTCATACTCCGCTTTATTATTAGTTACAGAGTGACCTTTAATAGCTTGCCTAATAGTTTCCCTCGTGGGTGGTACTAAAATAATTCCTAACCCTGCACCTTTAATGTTAGATGATCCATCAGTAAATAAAGTCCATATTCCTAGATTTTGCTCTGTTAAGTACCTGAACTTCTTTTTCAGCTTCTACTTGCATCTCTTGGCTAAAATCAGCCACAAAATATGCTAGTACTTGGGATTTTATTGCTGTTCTAGGTAGATACGTGATTTCATAGTAACTTAATTCTATAGCTCATTTAGCTAACCTTCCTGATAATTCATGTTTATGCAGTATATTACGTAAGGGATATGCAGTTACTACAACAATTAGGTGACACTGAAAATACGGCCTCAATTTTCTAGATGCCATGATTAAAGCTAGTGCTAATTTCTCTAACTGTGGATATCGTGTCTCTGCATCTAACAAAGGTTTACTAACATAATAAATAGGAGATTGTTTACCTCGTTCTTCCCGAACCAAAACTGCATTTACCGCAACTTCTGAAACAACAAGTTATATGAAAAGCCTTTCAGCAGCCTTAGGTTTTGCTAACAATGGTGGATTTGCCAAATATGTCTTCAAGTTTGTAAGTGCTTGTTGACATTATTCATTCCATTCAAAGTGATCTTGCTTTTTAAGGGCTGAGAAAAACTTGAAACACTTTTCTGATGACTTTGAGATGAATCTTCCCAAGGTTGTGATCCTCCCTATCAGTCTTTGACATTTTTGTGTGCCGATGGACATAAATTATGTGTATTAATAGTTTTTATAGTTATAGGCAATTGTTGGAATGACCACATACAACTATATACCCTCTTAGTATAAGAAATGAATAAGTTGTTTTGCGAATATTTAGCTTGCAATACGAGCATGAAATTTTCTCATACTTTTATTGGGTCCTTTAATGTTTTGGTAGAGTAGTATAGTCGCAGATAGTTGTAGCAATATTCTAGAGAAATCATATGCTCTGTTGGTATACATATATACCATATTGGTATCACATAGTACTAGAAGTCTTTTTCGCTACTTATACTTTTTTTCTATTTTTAAATATTTTATTATCATTTTTATTCTAACGAGTATATATGGAGATTTGGTTGCCATAGATTATGTTTTCTTGCTTTATAACTGGTTGTATTACTGCCAGTGGTAGAGTGTGTGCTGATATTTATAGGAAAGGAGATCAATGTTTGCATGACAATCACGTATTCTTAGAATCTGATTATGTAATTTATGGTGCTCGACAGCAGTCAATGTGATATTTAGAATATTAGATCAAGTGACAACTGATATTATTTCAGTTTAATAATTAAATTTAAAAAATAAGAAAGAAAAATAAAATAAAAGGTATATTGTACAAGTTATATTAAAAAAATGTAAAAAAATATTTACTATATCAATAATATTTCTTATTGTATAAAAAAACAATAATAAAAAATAGTAAAAACGGTAAATAAAATTAGATTATGAAGAGCAAAACAATATAAAAAAATTAAATAAAGTTTGAAAAGGAAAAAAAGAAAAAAATAAGAAGAAAACTAGAAAAAAGAAAAGCAGAAAAGAAAAGAAAAAAGAAAAAGAAGAAGAAAAGAAGCATAGAAATAAAAAAGAATTGGAGAATAAAGAAAAAATTCTCTACAAAAACTACTATGGGTAGGAAATGTAATTAGTTTATGGGTAGAAAAATAAATTGGTAGACAAGGGTAAATAATTTTATTTTTGTTGGTAACTATGTCAAAATCCCATTTTTTTTATCCACTTAGGGGAGATATTGTACTTCAATAATCATATTTTATAGCATCTCAATGTGATTCACCTTTATTCTACTATCAGAGTAGCATTCCATCTCTACTAAAGGCTATCGATCTTAGATTTCTTTGAATTCATTCAGGCTATACTGAACTTTCTATGTTACCTCCCGTATTTTAACCTTAGGTTTCTTTTGTTCAAAAGTCAAAACTCTTGTGATTGCTCAATTTTCCTTTTTAACCCATGGGTAGTGATTATCACGAGAAACATAAATAAAGTAAATTGGTCAATATTTAAAGTAATGTGAACGTAGTTTAAGTAAATTGGTGAATATTTAAAGTCATGTGAAACTCTTAAGTCAATTGGTGAATAGTAAAAGTAGCTTGGAAGTAGCTGGCTGTCTTCACTTATTATGACTACGTTGGATTTTAATCTGAAGACTGCCTTCAAACAGAAAAAAGGCACATGCTAGGGTAGAGACGCAAGCCATTTCTTTTTAATTTAAGTATTTAATTTTTGTAAGTTGCGGATGTGTTTAAAATAATGGGCCGAATACAATTTTTTAATAACGTGCACGATTTTATTTGGGCTACAAATAAGTTTTGGTACTAGCACATTTTATTTTATCAAAAATACGGTTATGGTCTAGTTTTAAACTAGCCCAAGAAGAAAAAATAAGTTGGGCTACTTAAAAGACTCAGACTATAAAATCAGTTGGGCTACCCTTGGGTGACTTATCGTGTACAAATAAGGTTTATTGAAGGGATTTTTACCTAGTTATACTATAGTAAAAATTTATTTACCATATTTATTTAAGTTCGTTATTAATTATTTTGTATATCTATATTTACATGTTATATACAAAACTATTAAAAAGAAAAAATTCAAGATTCCTTAATTTTAGCTTGTTAGTTACAACCCATTTTCAATAACTCCTCCTACATTTAAGATTATATTACTTTTTTCGCTCTTTCTTAATAATCGACGAAAATCTCTCTTTTATTTTTATATCCCCCCCCCCCCCTTGCATTTCCAATTCTTTTTCTTTTCCAAAGGTTTTCAAACTTAATTTCTCTCTTTCTTACTAGTCACCCAAAATCTCTATTTCTTGTTGATACAATGCAGATAAAATTTGAAACATGGAATTAAGTTCTGGGTAAGTTTTAAATCATGTTTTCTTTTTTCCTAATTTTTTTAATTGTAGACTTGTATATGATACATCAATACCCAAAATGATACTCGATACAATACTAATACAATTTTAGTACGAGTATATTAAATGTTTAGTGTAGAGTTATAATTAAAACTTAAATAAGATGAAGATCATAATTGTATCACAAATTTTAAAAATTAACGTATCACGATTGTATTATAATTTAATATGTATCATAATTGTTGTTGGAATTGTATTACAAATGTATGATAATTGTGCATTCGTTGTATATTGTTACGAGCAGCAGTGAGTTCATGACGAATTTCACAGTTTGTATCATAGTATGATAATTGTATATTAATTTATTAGTACTGTATCAGGTATTATTTTAGGTATACCAGATACAAGTTAGATACAATTGTAATACAAGTATGATACAATTATGTATTAGGTATTGATGTATCTAATATAATTCAAATACAATTATGTTACATTTATCATGCAATTTTTGAATATTTTTTAATAATATAACTTTGTCGGCAATAGTAGGAAGAGAGAAGATGGAGAGTCTTGGTGTAAATTAAGTGATTTTGATATAAGAAAAAGGAGAGAAAAGAGAAGAGAGAAAGAAAAAAAAAGGAAAACGTATAATTGAATCCCTTAATTGAAGAACTAATAATGGGGTGAGAGCCTTTTAAGGAGTAATATATACAACTTGTACAAAAAGTCTAAATATTTATTAAAAACTATAAAATATAGAAAATATAGGTAAATAAGTTTTTAATATAGCATAACTAGGTAAAATAGTAAATTCAAGCAACATCGTTGATCGAAAGAAATTTACTTTTCAATACTTCTAATTAACTGTCATATGAATCTTACACGCACATTTATTTGCATTATCCCAGCACCCCTACTAATTACTTATATATACATATATTGGTGAATCCTAGTATATTAGGAATGACGACTCCGACCTCGAGATCCTTCCCCTTATCAAATATTCGCAAATTTTCCCATGTAACATAAGCCCCGTATTTCCTTCCCTGTTCAGTTATGCTTTCTCCTCTCATTTTCTCTTTCTTGATTTCAAATATACTCGTTTCATCACATTTCATGTGACCTTATTGATTGTCTGGTGTAAGAAGTTAGTTGACTTTTTTATATTTCACGACCCCATATAATTCCATCGTGAGGACGCCCATCACAATACTAGGCAAGCCAACCATACAAATAAATTCTTTTTATAAAACCCTTTTTTTAAAATTGTTTAAGTCTAGAATTTCATAAGTAATATATAAATCAACTGAAAGGTGCGAAAATAGTACAAAATATGCCAACACAGTAGGTAACTAAAGTAAATAAGGTCTGAGTGCAATTACGAGCAGCTAAAATCATGTATAAGAGTATACAACAGAGTATCAAATCAACTCAACAGTTTAAAGAGCCAAATACTTCGTAAAACTTCAGTTTCGGTTGAAATACTTTGAAAATCATTTACTTAACAGTTTCCAACAGAGGCTCGTTATAAAAGAAGAGTGAAATCAGCAAAAATGTCATAAATGGGCCCCTCGGGCAAGGTATCACTCATAAATATAGCCTCTCGGGCAAGCCTCTTGATCACTCGTGACTCAGCTCTCGTCACACAATACTCACAGTCAGCATTCTGGCTCAATAATACCTTATAATAGTAATATTCATAATAATCATTGTGGCGTGCAGCCTGATCCATAGTTTCTAGTCGACTACGCTCACTGGGTGTGTAAACTCCGGAGAGGCTCCTACAGCCCAAGCGTCATATCGCTGCGGCGCGCATTCCGATCCAATACATATATCGCTGCGGTTTGCAGCCCAATCCATATGTATACATATGATATTGCTATGGCGTGCACCCATATATATATATATATCCTCCCCATTAGGTCCTCAACCTCTCTCAGTCATTAACCTCACAACCACTCGGACATAACAGTGAAAATCAAAAAAACTCAACCCAAATAGTTTTTCGCATTTACAGAAGTAGAGTGATAAAAACCAAGTTTAAATAATAAACAGGTAAAATATGACTAAGGATATACTTTCAAACAAATAGAGTGAGGAAAAAGAGTAAAAATGCCACAAAAAGTTTAAACAGGTCAATACAAGGCCCCCAACACGACATACAACCCATAATATAGTATAAATGTCTAAAATACGAGATATCTTAATATTTCAAATCAAATACGCGACATAATAGTCGCTACAAGACAGACCAAGTCACAATTTCTACCGGTGCACGTCCACACGCTCGTCACCTCTTTTATCCTAACTACATAGACTCATTCGCCATGCTAGCAGACTCTTTCATAAAAGCACATGTCAGTGCCATCGAAGTAGCAATGAGGAAATCTGACATTTTCAAAATTAAGTAAAGGGAGAACGAGATGCTGCGAGAATTCGTATCTCACTTTCAAATGGAATGGATGGAGCTACCGCCAGTCTCTGAGACTGGGCGGTGCAGGCTTTCACTCAAGGTCTGAATGAACGAAGCTTGGTGGCTTCAAAACAGTTGAAACATAATTTGATCAAGTATCCAGCTGTGACCTGGTCGAACGTCCACAACCGGTACCAGTTGAAAATTAGGGCCGAGGATGACCAGTTGGGAGCCCCCTCGGGCTTAGTATACCCAAGCAGGCTCCTGGCAAAGGAGCCAAAACCAAACAAAGAAAGATATCAGCCATAATCAAATACAGAAGGAATGCCCCGAGGCGCAACCCACTTCACAATGATTGAAGAATTGACCGATGACAGGATCCATGGGGACTCAGCAACAAAGCTAGATTTGATAGGAACGTAGGGCTAATGGGGGTACCTCACCTGTCAGAATACAACTTCAATGTCGATGTATCGGATATCATGTTCGCCATCAGTAAAATTAGAGACGCCAAATGGCCTAGGCTTGTACAATCGGATCCTTCACAAACGAATCATAACTTAGTGTGCGAGTTTCACAACACGCACAGCCACAGTACCGAGTATTGCCACCAACTCCGAGAAGAGGTAGCTCGACTTAACAAAGGTCATCTCCGGGAATTGCTTAGCGACCGAGCCAAAAATCAGTTCCAGGAGAGAGAGGCGGCCAAGAAGAATGAAGCAAACAAGCCATAAAATGTCATCCACATGATCTTGCGAGGCATCGATACCCCCTAAGAATCCGTAATGAGAAAGACAAAAATATCCATTACTAGAGAAAAGTGAACCCAGGGATATATTCCCGAGGATGCCCTCATATTTAGTGACAAGGACATCGAGACCTTGTCGCCACCTCACACTGACGCACTGGTAATCTCTTTCCTTGTGATTTTTTTTCAAATAAAACGTGTACTCGTGGATCCAGGTAGCTCGGTCAACATCATCAGGTCAAGGGTGATAGAGCATCTTGAACTGCTTGACCAAATTGTGCCCGCCACTCGAGTCCTCAACTAATTCTACATGGTAAGTGAAACGACGAAAGGGGAAATCACCCTCCCAATCACAATGGCCGGCACAACCCAAAATGCTAAATTCCATGTCACCGAAGGAGACATGAGGTACAACCCTTTGCTCAGACAACCGTGGATACACTGGATGAGATCAGTACCATCCACTCTCCACCAAATGATGAAATTCCCAACAAAGGACAGAATTAAAACCGTCTACGGGGAACAACATGCGTCAAGGTTAATGTTCGCAGTGCACGATGTGGCACCAGCATCAAAACCTACGCTCGCAAAAGAGCCAAAGGGTGATCAAGCCACACCTTCGATTAAACCTGATCAGACAAAGTAAAGGACCGTACCGCATCCTCATCTCGAGTGATAGGAACCTATCGATCCTCAAAACATCACCGGTGCGTCCCACACTAAGATATAACCACCTCCATTTTCATTTCGTATTTCAGACAAACACTTATGCAAGCGCCTGATCGAAGCATTCAGAACGATAACCCAATTCAAAGACATTGAGGGTTTGAAGTATCCGTTACACTCTTTTCCTTCGACGGAATTTTTATTCCGAAAAGGGTTTTACCAGCAAGGTATCGAGGAAACATCTCCATGCTACCTTAGGGAGACTCAACAAGTGTTCGAGGCTTCTTTTGCAATTTACGTCAAACGCTGAGGGGCATTCTCCTCGAAGGCCATCCGCTCGAAAAAGCCAAGAAACGCCAAATGGAGTCCCTATAGGAAAATGATGTACCGGGCCAAACGGTCAAACGAACCGTATCTGTATAACCAAGACCCGGGTGGCAGAAACATGTACACTTGTATCAAACAATAAGAATATCTTTTACCAAAATGTCTCGCACTCTAAAAGAAGCTCGACACCTCCACCGAAAACATCCTGAATACTCGGGGACTGGCATCCACGATTCAATACATGAATAACCTCTGGGTTAGGACTACAAATCATGAACCCTTAGATGAGGCAACATGAAAACCTCAAAACAGCTCCAATACTGAAATTACCCCGAATACTCGGGGACTGGCATCGAATTCTCAAAAAATGCATGACCTCAGGATCGGGATCTCCAAAATTTTAAGCCTTTGACGAGGCAATACAAAGTCTGTAAATAATTGCTCCCATGTCAAGAAATCCTCGACAACTCAGGGACTGTCGTCAAGCTCCATCTCCATCGATTATCAAAATCCGAGGTCGTAACACCCGAGTGGGAAAACACGATCCTATAAGACCTACGCAAGGCAGCAACTATATCTATAAGACCTCAAGCAAGGCATGAATCACACTTGCACCAAGTGACAAACCTGTAAGACCTCAATGACACGTAAAACTGTAAGACCTCAACATCATGTAAAACTGTAAGATCTCAACGACATGTAAAACTTGTAAGACCTCAACGGCATGTAAAACTGTAAGACCTCAACAGCATGTAAAACTTGTAAGACCTCAACGGCATGTAAAACAGTAAGACCTCAATGTCATGTAAAACTTTAAGGCCTCAACGTCATGTAAAATAGTAAGATCCCAATGGCATGTAAAAATTGTAAGAACTCAACAGCATGAAAAACCTATAAGACCTCAACGACATGAAATACCAGTAAGACCTCAATGGCATGCAAAAACTATAAGACCTCAACGGCAAGTAAAAATTGTAAGACCTCAACGGCATGACAAACCTCTAAGACCTCAACCGCATATAAAACTTGTTAGACCTCACTAAGGGTAGAGACCCGATCCCAAAGTTTCGGCTATATATCAAACTTGTAAGATCGCTAAAAAGGCATACCCTCAATATAGATACCGAAAATACTTAACTCGGAACTCAAAGGCTCCGGCCAAACATATGTGACTCCGGTCACACGGGTGTACCAGGCAAGCTAACATGACTCGGGGATGCCCGACCATCGCTACAAGGCGTAAGAGCCACTATTGCTAGCCCACACAGGCCTTCAATTACTCCAAATCTACTTCAGAAAGTAACGGTTAAATAGGCTACCCTCAGCATAGGCAGAAGAGCTTCGACCATGTCAGCTCCAAATCACAGGCTTCGAGCTACTCAGCCTCCGAGCCAAACCTCCCGATGTGCTCGAACATTGCCATAAGTTACTCAAAATCTAGGTTCTTCCTGAACCGACTGTGAACAACTAATTTTTGACCACACCCAAATTCTATACTATTTTAGTATAAATATCTCTTTAAGGTCTAATTTTAATAAAAGAAAACTACAAAAATAATAACATTTTTAGGGTATGAATTTTCTTTTACATATATATATATATATATATATATGATTTCTTTTAATTGAAATTATAATAAATAAGTTAGATTTAGTATTATTTTTTAATATAATTTAAACTACAATGTAAATATTTAATTTTCTTATATATATAATATTTAAGTATAAGGTAGCTAACTAATATTTTTAACTGTGCATTTTACTTTTTAATTTCTTCATTAATAAAGAATAAGTTATTAAACAAAAAAATAAAATAAATAATAAAACTAACTCACCGAATTAACGAAAAGCAAAAAAAAATAATAATAATAAATAAATAAATAAATAAAATGAAAATAAATAATATAACAAAAAAGGGGATAAATCTTGAAAGATTCAAAAAAAGATTATCCTAACTGCTTACCATTATCTTCTCAACCTCATTCTCCCACTCCAACTCCAATTCTAACTCCCTCCACACATCTATATATATGAGGACACTCTTAGGAAAAAAAGGTGGAGGAGGAAAAACGTAAAAACGAAAGAAGCAAAAAAAGAAAGAAGAAGGAGATCAGAAAAAAAAAAAGCAAAAAGAAAGAGAGGAAGTAACAGAAGAAAAAAAAGAAAGTCAGGAAGTAAAATACGAAAAAAGGAAAAGGAAGGAATTTGGCAATAATTTGAAAAGGGATCTAGAAAAGAAAAAAAAACGAAAAATATGGGAAACCTTATTCCTCAATTAAAGTTGCCGTCTCTGTAAGAGAAAACTTAGAAACCTTCAGCCTCTCTTCTCCAGTATTAACAGCACAAAATTTTTACCCCATCGCACCACTATCTTCCCTGAAACCAACTCCAAACAGCCATGAAAACCGGCCAAAAGCCTCAATAAACACCCAAAAACCCCACCAAAAATACTTAAAAACATCTCTCTTTTCCTCATAAAAAGTAGTGTTTCTGTTGAGATCGAGTTCACTTAAAGCTCCATTCATTGGTTGCTAGTTCCGTTCGAGTTGACGGCGAGGTTCCGGTGCCGCTGCGTTTTCTGTTCAGGTTCAGGCGGGTATTCATTATTGGGGTCCATCGGGCACCAATTCAGCCGTTGTAATTTCACTGGAGGTGCTAATTAATAGAAGAAAGATTTTATTACTAAAGATCCTAAAACTCTGTCAGATTTCGAAATAATGAACCAAGAAGCATAATGTGTTGAAGATACGGCTTGTAAGAAAATAAGCAATGAATTGAAACGAAAATGAAATTCTCTCTCTTCGGATCATTGTTGAAGCCGAGATCGGTGATGAAGATTGCGTCAAGACCCGATTGAAACATTGTCTTTGATTGATGGAAAGTGATTGGCCGGAGGCTACCATGGGCAGTTGTACAACAAAGAATGGCCCATGCTTACAACAAAAAGTACGTCCCAATAAATTTGAAGTGGAGCAACTCGTCCTGAGACATATTCTCCCGCACCATGAAGAAGCTAAGGAAAATTTGCTCCAAATTGCATAGGTCCGTTGTATTTGGGAGACATCAAAGGAAATGTCCTCGAGACAACAATCAATATAGATGTAGTCAAAGCTACTATGTCTGATTATTTGATTGGCATGACGGAGGCTTTCTTTCTCGCTACCTAAACACTATTAATCCTTTTGCAAACCCTTTGAGCTGGTTCCCTCTCTTTGATTACCCTCTTTGGAATCTAAAATTACTATTAAAAAATAATAACAACAAAAAAAAAAGTTAGCAAAAAAAAAAAAAATGAAAAAAAAAGAAAAAAAAGCAAAACAAAACAAAACTGAAAACAAAACAAAACAGAAAAACAAAAGAAAGTCGAAAACAAAGTTCCCTGAACTACGTTCGACTTGATTCCAAAAGGATACGTTGGCAGCCTCTCTCTGAGGTTCAGTCACATCAAAATAAGAATCTAAATTCCCCAAAATATAAAACTGGGGCAGATATTATAATGTTTCGGCAATGGTTTTGCCTGAAAGGTTTCAAAGTTGTAATTCAGTCCAAATTCTTTTTACCCAAATCCTTTCAAGTCCTTTCGATCAATCAGCGAGAATGTTTAAGAGTTGGAGGATATGTTACTTGGATCAGATGCAACCAAATGAGAGAAATAAAATTAGAGAGTCCTATTGGTGAAAACCCTCATGGGCACTGTAGGGCGATGGTGAGTATAGAGAATAAAAATGAAAGAGTCTTATTAGCAAAAACCCGCAAAGGGCACTATGAGACGATGGCGAAAAGAGAAATGAGAGAGATCAGCTAGTGAAAACCCGCAAAGGGCACTATTGATCGAAAAAAGGATCCACGCAGTCATAGCATCAACACAATCATGATCAAGGTTTCCCGCTTTCAAGTCAAAAACTGTGATGAGTTATCGAGAATCAGACGGTTTATACAGATCAGGCATCTAGTCTAAAAGGCATGTCATGTTCATTGAAGTCTGCATGTACTCCCAAATAGGTCTGTATTTATTTTCCCCGAAAGGGACACCTCTTATTTTAAACTCATTCTCTATTCTATTGTTTGTTTTTTTTTCTTTTAGTCCCATTCGGTCTAACTTTGTTCCAAAAATAAATCAAATAAAAGATGGCAAGACCGATTTACAAGGTTCTCGTTTGAAGTCAGTTGATATATTCAAAAGGCGCTCAGCCTCGACAACGGTATCAAATCAACCCTGACTGGCCATGATTGGCTGGTGTTTTGAAATGGAAAACTTTGAAAGAGGCCAAAAGCAAAATGCTCACAAAGGCAACATAAAGCTAAAAAAGGTTAAGTACCTTCATGGCAATGTTTGGAAAAGCTAAGGTTTCTTCAGAGTCAGAAATGCAGTTATTTAGAAAATAATCAGTTGCAGTTGAAATCATTAAAGAAAATGATCCGAGATCAAGAGATTGAAATAATCAAGGCCACAAACTGACCACCATTTTAAAACTAACGAATCTTTCCTTGTTCAGAACAGGAAAAATAGTTTGTGAAAACACGAACACCACCAAGTGAAGTTCTTAAATTCTTGATTTTCTTCCAATATACATATAATTATTTTATTTTTAGTTTCATTGTAGGGAACCAATAACCTATCTTCAATACAGGGTACTACATCCCCTGATTGTATTTTATAGCAACACAGGGTACTACATCCCCTGGCTGTATTATTTTCTGCCAACATAGGGTACGACATCCCCTAGTTGCATTTCCGAGCACCACGAGCCTCATTGTATGGCCAACACAGGGTACTACATCGCCTGGTTGCATTTTTATTTTCTACATAGGGTGCGACGTCCCCTAGTTGCATTTCAGAGTGCCACGAGCCTCATCTTATTGTCGATACATGGTACTACATCCCTTTGTCGCATTACTTTCTACCTGCATAGGGTGCGACATTCCCTAGTAGATGCCACAGGCCTTATCTTATTTCAAACACAGGGTACGACATCCCCAGGTTGCCTTATTTCTTGTTGCAAACATAGGGTACGACATCCCCTAGTTGTATTTCAAAGTGCCACGAGCCTCATCTTATTTCCAACACAGGGTACTACATCCCCTGGTTTCCTTACTTCTTATTGCAAACATAGGTTACGATATCCCCTAGTTTCATTTCAGAGTACCAACATAGGATACTACATTCCCTGGCTGCATTATTTTCTACATAGGGTACGACATCCCCTAGTAGCGTTTAAGAGTGCCACGATCCTCATGTTATTGCCAACACAGGGTACTACATCCCCTGGTTGCCTTACTTCTTGTTGCAAACATAGGGTACGACATCCCCTAGTTGTATTTCAGAGTGCCACGAGCCTCATTTTATTGCGTACACAGGGTACTACATCCCCTGGCTGCATTATTACCTACATAGGGTATGACATCCCCTAGCAGCATTTCAGAGTGCCACGAGCCTTATTTTATTTCCAACATAGGGTACTACATCCCCTGGTTGCATTATTTTCTGCCAACATAGGGTACGACATCCCCTAGTTGCATTTCAGAGTGCCAAGAGCCTCATTTTATTACCAACACAGGGTACTACATCCCCAGGTTGCATTTTTATTTTTCTACATAGGGTACGACATCCCCTAGTAGCATTTCAGAGTGCCACGAGCCTCATTTTGTTGCCAACACAGGGTACTACATCCCCTAGTTGCATTACTTTCTTCCTACATAGGGTACAACATCCCCTAGTAGAATCTCAGAGTGCCACGAGCCTTATCTTATCATCAACACAGGGTACTACATCTCCTGGTTGCCTACCTTCTTGTTAACACAGGGTATGCCATCCCCTATTATTTAAAAAAAAATGCGCGTACTTTTTTATTTTATTTTTAATTTTAATTCTTTATTCTGCAATAGGAAATATAGTTTCATGTGTTTTCAATAACTCACAAAAATTTCCTAGTGCAAACTGGGGCAGAAAATTTTTGTTCGTTTTGTTTGTTTATGTTGGCTTGTATGTTTTTCTGTGAAGCACAGATTTGATGCGCAAAAAATAAGATTTCAGTTCTTTCCAGAGAAAGTGGAACGTTTGATCTCAAGACCAGCCGCAACCAGTTTTGGCGTAATACATGTAGAGACATATGGTCAACATCCTTCTTCCTATCATCTGATCAAGAAGCAAGCCTGCGAGAATATTTCATTGTCTGTTGCATCGAGAGCATCAAGTTTCAGTCTAAAGTCAATGGGAGAAGCAAGTCAAGAATCAAGACAAGACTCCAGATGGAATTTAGATAGGAATTTTGTAACTATTAGATTTCAAGAGTATGTAATTTTCTTTTCATTTTGATGTAATAGTAGGAACCGCGGATCGGAACCTAGACGGATCTTCACTCGACTCTCCTTCTGAGAATACTCTGTCACTCTTCTTTCACTTGAACTACACGTGACCTGATTCCCTTATAACCCGGGATATGTAGGCTGCCTGAAACCAAGTCTTGGTCGCATCAATTCTTTTATCTTCTTTTCCTTTTAAAATAATAGTGAGGTCAAAAATTAGTCACCGCGTTTTTTTCTTTGCCTGAAAAATCTTCATGTTTCCAAGCAAAGAGGGGCATACTGTAAACAACTAATTTTTGACCACACCCAAATTCTATACTATTTTAGTATAAATATCTCTTTAAGGTCTAATCTTAATAAAAGAAAACTACAAAAATAATAACATTTTTAGGGTATGAATTTTCATATATATATATATATATATATATATATATACATATATGATTTCTTTTAATTAGAATTATAATAAATAAGTTAGCTTTAGTATTATTTTTTAGTATAATTTAAACTACAATGTAAATATTTAATTTTCTTATACATATAATATTTAAGTATAAGGTAGCTAACTAATATTTTTAACTGTGCTAAATCTTGAAAGATTCAAAAAAGATTATCCTAACTACTTACCATGATCTTCTCAACCTCATTCTCCCACTCCAACTCCAATTCTAACTCTCTCCACACATCTATATATATGAGGACACTCTTAAAAAGAAAGGGGGGAGGAGGAAAAACGTAAAAACGAAAGAAGCAAAAAAAAAAAAGAAAGAAGAAGGAGATTAGAAAGAAAAAAAGAAGCAAAAAGAAAGAGAGGAAGTAACAGAAAAAAAAAAAAAGAAAGTCAGGAAGTAAAATACGAAAAAAGGAAAAGGAAGGAATTTGGCAATAATTTGAAAAGGGATCTGGAAAAGAAAAAAAAACGAAAAATATGGGCAACCTTATTCCTCAATTAAAGTTGTTGTCTCTGTAGGAGAAACCTTAGAAACCTTCAGCCTCTCTTCTCCAGTATTAACACCACAAAATTTTTACCCCATCGCACCACCATCTCCCCTAAAAGCAACTCCAAACAGCCATGAAAACCGGCAAAAAGCCTCAATAAACACCCAAAAACCCCACAAAAAATACTTCAAAATATCTCTCTTTTCCACATAAAAAGTAGTGTTTCTGTTGAGATCGAGTTCACTTAAAGCTCCATTCATTGGTTGCTAGTTCCGTTCGAGTTGACGGCGAGGTTCAGTTGCCGCTGCATTTTCTGTTCAGGTTCAGGCGGGTATTCATTATTGGGGTCCATCTGGCACCGATTCAGCCGTTGTAATTTCACTGGAGGTGTTAATTAATAGAAGAAAGATTTTATTACTAAAGGTCCAATCTTTTGCCTTAAATCTTTGTATTTGCATGCCTGTTTGCGGTCCTGCTATGGATTTGGTTTCATCTTGATGAAATTAACGTATCTTCTCAATATTATACTATATTAATTATTCATGCCTCCCTCCCCTTATTAATTTAATATATTTTACGTCGTTGAAAATTTGCATGCGGAACCTTTTGTTCCTTTGTATTTGACGATGTTTTGTTGGATGTATATAATCATTGTCGTTTTCAATTTTTTTTTGAAGTATGAAATGGTTAGCAACCTAAAATATAGGTGAGAATAATTACGTTTGTTGTATGAATTTTGTTTCCAATTTAAAGATAGGACAACAAATAAACAGAAATTTCTATCAAATGCTAACTGGGCTAATAAATTATTGATTAAAGCATGTTTACTATAATAAAATTTCATAGAACCAAATATTCTATTTTGAAATGCATCCTTCTGGGACAAGGTTAGCAAAGTTAGTTGTTTCCGAGTAGATAATCTTTCTGGAGGCCATAACTTTGGACCTAATTCATGAATGCTTTAGAATGTCTTAGTCTCTCTCTTAATTAGTAAAATTATCATGCTTATGTACACGTTCGCGTGGCGTAATTGTTCTTTCCAAAATAAATTAAAGTATGCATTCACGCAACTTTAACCGAACAATCTTAATAGTAATAAATTATAATAATAAATGTCTCCAATTTGAAAGAGACAAAATAATAGAAATACTCTAAAAATACTAGAAAAGCTTTACGCGTGCTTTAAATATTAGCCCATGTATTCATAACCGAACCTTGGATTGATATATTTAATTGATAAAAGAATCATGTGCATATTCCCGCGTCTTGATACCTTTTAAATTTAAAATAACTATATTTTGACCATATGTACATTCTTTATCTTGCTTTAACATTTAATTACAAAGAAGTATCCTTGTGCGCGTTCCACATCTTGGTGAACACAATTAATAAAATATAATATTTAATTAAGCGGTAATAAATAAGCCATAACCAATAAAATACAAGAATAGTCAAGAATTGGTTTAAGCCGAACATTAGTCAATAAAGCGACCGTGCTAGAACCACGGGACTCGAGGGGTGCCTTACACCTTCCCCTCGGTCAACAGAATTCCTTGCTCAGTCTTCTGTTTTCGTAGACCATAAATTAAGAGTCAAACCTTCCTTTTGAAAGGAGATTCAAATAAAAAGTGACTTGGAACACCAAAACTCAATTCCAAGTGGCGACTCTTAATAATAAATAATCCCTTTTCAAAACGTCACTTCAATTGAAAAAACTCTTCTAACTCAACCTCGTAATAAGGTTGTGTGGGAAAAAAGAGGTGTGACACCGACGACGAGTCAGGCAAAATTACTTCAAAAGTCCTTTACGAGAGTAAAATAAAGCCTGCATAAATAGTCGTATCGACCTAAAACGTAAGAGACACTCTAGCCAACTTGAAATCTTAAAACTTGAGGGTCAAAATGAGCTTGAGTCGTAACCCAATTCGGAGACCGGAACCATAATAGTTAATTATGAATGCCTAAGGGCAAAGCGTAAGAGCCATTTTTGCCAACCTAATAAGCCTCAAGGCCACACAATAATAGGTCGCATCGACTGAAAGCGTAAGAGCCACTGCCGCCAGCTCGAAATCAGAAAACTTGAGGGCCAAAATGAGCTCGAGTCAACACCCGATTCGGAGACTAGACCAAAAATAGTTAACCATATATGCCTAAGAGAAAATCATAAGATCCATTGTCACCAACTTATATTAGAAGGTCGCTTCGACCCAAAGCGTGAGAGCCATTGTCGCCACCTTACATTAAAGGTCGCTTTGACCGAAAGCATGACAGTTATTGTTGCCAGCTTACATTTAAAGGTCGCTTCGACTCAAAGCGTGAGAGCCATTATCGCCATCTTGCATTAAAATGTCGCTTCGACCCAAAGCGTGAGAGTCGCTATCGCCGGCTTACATTAAAAGGTCGCTTCGACCCAAAACGTGAGAGTCATTCTTGCCAGCATACATTAAAAGGCCACTTTGGTCCGAGGCGTAAGAGCCATTATTGCCAGTCTATGCCAACGTAAAAGCCTAAGGGTAAAATGAGCTCGAGTTGAAACCCCACTCAGATACTAAACCAAAATGGTTGAATAGAAGTATACGAGCTCAGGCGCCAGCTTATACTAAAGGTTGCATTGACTAAGTGTGTAAGAGCCCCCGGGGCCAGCCTAATGAGCCTAGGGCCGTATCATCAACTCTGAGGATTCTTACCAACTCGAAGACCAGTCCGATAGCAAAATTCAAGAAAGTAAGAGATATAAAGTAAATAAAGATGCAAGGTTTTCTTGCATACACATGTGCGAAAAAACGCAATCTCAATCTACAGACATGCTTCAAAAATGCTATATACAGATGGAAAAATCTATGCCCCTCTGGGCTACGACCTGCCGGCCTCATCTTTGCTTTCTTTGGCGTCGGGCAAATGCAACTGAGTAGCACGCTTGCCTGCCTTTGCTAGCACCAATTCCTCCGTGAGGGCGAAGCCCCTAGCATAAATCTTTTCAAGGGTCTTTCTTCGAGACTTGCAGCGAGCATGTTCCTCAATCCTCCCTTCGTGGTTGAGGGTTCTTCTCAGCTCGACTTGAGCATCGGCAGCATCCTTTGAATAGATCACCATTTCCTGGTCAGCCTTAGTCCGGCTAACTGCAGCTTCTGCTCGAGAATCAACGATCTTAACCCTATCTTTTGAAAGCTCAAATTCGAGTTTTGCAATCATTTCCATCTGAACTGAAGCATTATCACGAGATGAGCAATGTTGAGCTTCAAAAGTAGGAACTTTAGCCGGGATGCCCTTCCCCTCTAAAGCCTGAGCCTCCGCTCGAATCCTCAGCTCATCATGCTCATGCCTGGCCCGACCAACATCATCTTGGAGGTGTTCCAGAACATCTGTCTTATTCTGTAGCTGAAATAAACTAAGCGTTAGACCATGGAACCAAGAGGTGGAATGCACGCTCGCTCGGGATAGTAAAATACCTGGTCCTTCAGGTGGTTTTCGTAATTCAAGCTCCGCCTTGCCTCATACTGCAAATTTACCAACTTGACTGCTTTTTCATCACAAAGGAGCCTCAGGAATCTCGCCTCATCCAGAGCTTTTCATTGCCTGGATTCACAATGAAGTAGCCCAGAATTAAGCCTGTCGAATGCCTGCAAAAGAAAACTCAATAAGGAAGGAAAGGCGCAAATCTCAAAAAATCTATGCCGAAACTCTCCGCAAAGTGAAGACGCTGGGCTTCCTAGAAGGATGAATGCATACCTGCCAATCCAGTTTCTTCGACCCTAACAGAGCCTACTCCGGTCGAAGCACGGTCGCTCGGTGTATGCGATCCCGGGTTTCTAGTATCTCCCAAAATGCTATCGAAGGGAAAAGAAGGTGATAGCAACGGAAAAACCCTCTTTCCAGAACTAGGAGCCGAGGGCATGACAGGCTCGGATGATGCTTCCGCTCCAAAGACCCTGTCCCGCTTCGCCTTACTTTGAGCGCCATTGCCGTGTGAAAACACCTCTCGTTCATTGTTACCATTCTTCAGTCCGAGAGTCGGCAAGCCTTACCCCGGTCTGAAGGAGCGCGACCTTGCCTCGAAAGGCTCTCCTATGAGCGCGACCTTGCCTCGAAAGGCTCTCCTATGCCTATAACAGTAATATTAACATGCATAAAGGGGATATGCTTCTCCGCATGAAATAAGGGAAAGGAAAGAATGCCACAACATTCACCATGGTATTTTTCTTCCCATCTGCCCCGGGACAAAGCTCGCCACTTGCACTCATCACAGGTCGAGGGGATCGCCAATTATCGGACCCAACCAGGCAGATCAGGAACGTTGCCCGATGCCCATGAAACTATTGCAGAGGAAGAAGTGAAGGCACGATTATGAGACCAGTTCTCACTGAAAAAAATAAGAAAGCGCAAAATGCACCACTTACATGTATAATTCCATTCCTCGGGGAATAACATAAACTCCACGGGAATAATGTCAGCGGTCCACACTCGGACGAAACGACTTATCCTTCTCTGATCTCCATCTTCCTTGTCATCAACAATGAAGGGTGTGGTCGATTGACACCGCAAGGTTAGCTGAACTCGATGGTGAAAGGGCCGGTACAGCCTAACAAAATGATTGAGCGAAAATTTAAGCCCTGACTTTTTCGCAAAAAATATCACCATCAACACCATTCGCCAAAATGACGGATGGACCTGCGCCAAGGTAACCCGATACTCTAAGAACAATTCGAGCACAACACTATCATGGGGGCCTAGTCAGAAAGAATACGTGTACAAATTCAAGAAACCATCGGCACGATCCGTAATGCCCTCACCCGGGAAAATGGCTGTAACATCACTTTCTCCCCCCATCCACAATCTTTTCTCACTAACTCAAGTTGCTCTTCTCCTATCAATGAAGTAACCTTCAAGGCGTACTCTCGATGGTCTTGAAGGCCGGAGGTCGAGCTCTCCTCTCCCTATCGGACAGGCCTCGGAATATCAGCCGTGGCGGTGACAAAATTAGAGAACTAAAAAGTAGGAATATTTGCAGACACGTTAATGCTAAAGTGCCGAAAGGCTAGCGTAGAAAAAGAAGGGCAATTGCTTAAAATGGAGAAACCTCCGAAAAGGCAGAAACAACCCTGTTTATATATGGAAAAAACAATGATGATTCGCCAGCCTCGAAGACGGTGGAGAACACTGACCGATATTGCCTTTTCCAGTCCCGAGGTAGTACCTGAACTCGAGGACCTCCATCAGAACAAGGTTAGGATCAAGAAAGCCAATAACGCTTTCTCTAGTCCTGAGGTAGTACCTCACCTCAAGGATCTCCACCCGAAAGAAGTTAAGCTCTAAACGGCCAACAACATCATTGCCAATCCTGAGGTGGTACCCGACCTCGAGGGCTTTTTGTCAAAAGGGAATCTGACTCAAAGGAAATAAGCATTTAAACTCCATCCGTATGGGCTTGGTCCCAGGGTATCATCCGAGATCGGTCAAACCCTCTTCCAAGATTTGTCTGTAGCGACTTAAGGCTATTTTAACTAAGTGCAAAATAGGTTTCCAGGTGGTTCGAATTTGAACGAACCTCTGCTCGGTGACTACCCTCTAGAGATCAAAGGCAATCCGTGTTCACAAGCCTCTGAGAAAATTTCTTCTCAAAGGTTACCACATAGTTTAAGTAATAAAGCATAGTTTAAAGGACCAAATTATGGATAATCCACTGAGAAGGGTTCTCAGGGGTTGCAACCGGGATGGGGGTGACATAACCAGTAGCTTTAAGTCTCTCATACAACTAGTCAATGGGTTTAGCAATGGCTGTATATTGTTTTGGAGGTCTGCGATCAAAATTAGGTCATGGTCGAGGAAAGTTTAGGCGTGCGGGAGGTGATTGGTAATGGGATGGTCGAGCATTATAGGTTTGGTAGACGTGAGCAGGTTGGGAGTATCTGGGTGTAGTAGGTTGATATGTAAGAGGTGGAGGTGATTGATAAGTTTATGGTGGAGCTTGGTAGCAAGTGAAGGTGTTTGGTAGTTCGGAGTTGGATGATGTGTGAGTGGTGGTGTTGGGTAAGTTTGGTATTTGATGGGAGATTTGGCTCTCTGTGCAATCATTACGACCCCCACGTCCCTTTTCTTGGACACACCACCGTAAGGCCTTATTTATAGCTTGCAAGGCCTCGAAGTTTGTAACCATACCTTTTTTGATACCCTCTTCAGTCCTTTCACCCAGCTTGATAATGTCAGAAAATTTGTGGCTCTCCATCATCATTA
Organism: Nicotiana glauca; assembly: GCA_026770625.1. Lineage (NCBI taxonomy): Eukaryota > Viridiplantae > Streptophyta > Magnoliopsida > Solanales > Solanaceae > Nicotiana > Nicotiana glauca. The sequence goes on along the minus strand of MU752361.1, from coordinate 49,480 downwards.
ATCGTTCATAATATTATGGATCTTGGTCCCGGACAAAGAATTTATTTATCTGTTCCTCCTCTAAGGCAGGTCTGACCTTGGTAGCTTTAGACCTCCAGCGAGTAACGTACTCGAGAAACATTTTTGTAGGCTTCTTCTTTGGATTATGAATATAGAGCATGTCTGGTGCATTCTCTATGTTAAACCAAAACCTGTCCATAAAGTTGGATATCATGCCTAACCAGTTTGACCACTTCTTCGAACCTTGGCTAATGTACCAAGAAAACGCATCTCCTTTTAAACTTCTCATGAACAATTTCATGTTGATCATCTTGTCTTTCCCTACTCCATCCAGCTTGTCGCATTACATCCTCAAATGGACCCTCAGATCACCTATACCATCAAGCATTTCGAACTTGGGAGGTTTTTACCCCTTGGGTAGTTTGACATCAGGCTGTATGCAAAGATCTTCATAGTTCAGCCCCTCAATTCCTTTGCTTCCTTCAACGCCTTAAATCCGACTGGTCAATTTCTTAAGTTCCTCAGCCAGGTTCCTGATAAGTGAATCTTTTTCATCGGACTCAGGTATGCTTGAGATAGGTTGGGTGGAGTGTGGAATGGTCTCCACGTAGATAGGGATGTTATGGTGGGTGTGAAAGTGGTCATTTGTGGAGTTTTGGGGTTCTGGGATAAGTAGTGGAGTATTGTTTAGGAGATGGCAGGTGTTGCATTTGTTTTTTGGTGCAATAATGTGATGGTGAGGAGCGGGATGGTTCTGTTGCTTTTGGATATTCTGCTGAGGTGTAGGGTTCTGAGTGTTGGGGAAATTGATATCTGGAGTGGTGAGGGAAAATGACAGATTTTCCAGATTCCGAACCTAATCAAGCTCTTCTTGGAATTTCAGCAACTTTTGTTGAAGTTGGGATACATATTCCTTAGGAACCTGAGTACCATGGCCATTAGTGGCCTCTACACGTTCAGTTGAATTCTCCTTTCTGACGTTGTTCAAATCTTCCATCTTGCCTTTGTTTTTGTTTTTGACAGGACTAAGAGGAGGAGTGGGTGGGGGGCTCCTGGATCTCGTGGAATAGGATGATGTTGCTAGAGCGCACGAACTAACCTTTGGGGAGGGGAATAATAAACCAATAATAAAAACAACAGGTAATCAAGTTAGTGAGGATCATGAAAAATATTACAATATTTAAACACATTGTGCGAGAATGTAAATCGTATCCTAATTTGGGAACCTCTTTATGCCATAGTTAGGCCTAGCGTCGAATTATTTTGGAGAACTTAGAATGCTAAATGTGTCATTTTATTTATAGAAAATAAGACGAATCCCAAATAGACACTAAACAAACAGGAAATAAAAAGTCACTAATGGCCATTGGCCTTATCACAATTTATAAAACAAAAAAGATAAACCCCTATCTACTTGGTCTCTGAAGGACCTTCCCCAGATTTGACATCTTTGGTTTCATCGAACAGCTTTCCCAACTCGCGAAGTCCCAACAATAGGTATACTCTGTCTTGATGTCCACCTTCATTTCCCTCAGTCTTTTGACAATCTTTGATTCTTTTGATAAATTTCCTCTCTAGTTCCACTATACCTCGCTCCAAGTATCCTAGTCGCTTGTTGGCACTGACAGCTACGTCGTTCCATTAATCAATCAGCTTCTGGTTGGCCTCTTGTATCTCGCGGTGTTCACTCTCGTATTTGACTTGTGCCTCGGCCTTTTGATCTATGATTTTGTGACCTCGGACAAACCCAGGCTGGCCCATACCTTCATGATTATCCTCCAACCAGCCTGAATAGTAAGGAGTACAACCATCATGATATCTGTCTAGCTCGATGGTGTCTCTACCCATTACAATCTTGCAGTGCCACATATGCTGAGCTTGGCACTTGTAAGGACTATCATTATTCTGAAGTCAGCCCGGAAATGGCTCATCTTGTCGACCCTGGGTACAACTTGCGTCCTACCCTCTTGCATCATAACTCGAAGAGGGACGTAATGGTATGTTCCTCTTAAACCGATCAGTATCAGGAAAGGTGCATCTCCTGATCGGGCAATGAACTTCTCGTTTGGAAACCACTCAAACATCCATTGAACTTGTTCTTCGATCAGATTTTCAAAAAGCTTGACCTAAGCAAACATATCAGGGATGTAATTCATTCGCTTTGGATGATGGAAAGAAATGTGATCATCCCAGTCCCTTCACTGAATCTCTTATCAGTATTCGCCTTTTCGGAGATATTCCATGAGCCAAAGTTGAAGTAGTAAATTGCAACCTTCGAATTGTTTTGCTCCTTGTTGACACTTCTCCAAGGCTTAGTATATGTCTGCAATGATCATTGTGAGCACGTGATTTTTGCCCTACATGAATTTTTCCCAAAAATTCAAACAAAAAATTTTCTTTCATTATTTTACACTTTTGTGAATTTTGTAAATTGTTTGTATTTTTATTTGTACATTTTATTCATATGAAAAATATAAAAAATAGGCATGACATTTGCATTTAGGATCTTATTTCATATTTTAGGATTAATTTGTGGTTAAGTTGTTTCTAGAACAGAATATAAAGAAAATAACAAAAATAGTCCACTTTTGCATTTTATTGATAATTGTTGAATTGGTTACGAAATAGACTTTAAACAATTTTAGGAATTAATTAGCTTAATTTTGGAAATAGGTTTCATTTTAATTTTTGCATTTTTATGAAATCAGGAAAATATAAAATGAAATACAAAATAAATAAAAGAAATAAAAGGAGAAAACAAAAGAAATAAATAAGAAAACCAAATTGGGCCAAAATTGATGTAGCCCAAACCAAAACCCTCCACAATTCGTACCAAACACTACCCCAGTCCGGCCCAAAAATCACCTAGACCCGGTCCGTCTCCCCTGCCTTCCCAAACGACGTCGTTTGGTCATATTTTAATCCCAGCCGTTGAGGATCTTTGATCCAACGGCTGGGAACTAACCAAAACTTGATATAAAAGTGTCCTAAAACCCCCCCACCCCCCGTATCATCATCTTTAACACACCCCACCACAGACCCTGTAATGCCGCCGCCGGAAATTGCCCACGGTGGCGGCCCGTCTCCGTTTGACCCCAAAATTACACCCTGGATTGCCCTCGTACTCCTGTATCAAAATCCACTATCCGTTTCTCTCAAATGCATCCAGAATCCGTCGAATATCGGATCGAAAACTTTTTGGCCAAGATGCTACTTTGTCCAAACCAGTCCAAATTAACACCGTGTGATTACCTTCATCTCCTCTACCCAACCCCCTAACCTCGTCCCTCGAACATGGCCGGAAATATTCGAATATCAATTTTAAACTTTCCGGCCAAAACCCTAAATGTTCCAAATCATACCAAATTGGCACCATGCAATCCTCTCACCATCCTCATGAAGATTCTATGATCTAGGGCAGTCAAATATCATCGAAAATGGCCGATTCTAAAAATTGATGACTGGCCGGAAATTTGCCGGTAAGTTTTCTTTGTTCATATTTGGACCTTGTTTGGATAGATTTTTCTCTCTTATTCTTTTATTTGAATTCTCTCTGTGTTTGTTTTCTCCTAACTCTTTGCAACTACCAGTCGATTATTTGTCAAATCAGTAGTTTCTTTCCCTGAGTTTACGATTCATGATTTATTGGTGCCTTAGTCTATTATTTTGTTTAGTTTTGATATGAATTTGATTTTTTCTAGTTGTCGTTAATTCTGTCAATAGGTTAATTAATCTAAATATCCATTTCTTGTTCTTTAACTGTGTAGCCTAGTTTAGATTAGTGGTGAGTTAATCGATTGTTATTTGAATTATAATTGATAGGTAGTTCGAACTAAGGTAATTTCAGAATAATGTCATTTGGGTCATAATTTTAGAGTTGTTTGAATGTGTGTTAGCTAAGATGAAAGGGATAGGAACAATTTGGATAATTTCAGATAGATAAGAGGGTAGTATTGGTATTCTTCAAGTAGATGACAACACTAGAATAGTTTAGACCCTTCTAGAATAGGACCCTAGTGAATATTTCAGCAAACTCAGGGTGTTTCCTTGAGTAACAAGTTTAAAATAAGGGACAACAACTGAAAATTAAATAGGGACTAAATAGAAAAGCAAAAATCTGATAAAGGTTTTTCCTTGTGAGCCTATAAAAGGCATGCCTCTTTGCCATAACAAGCAAGTTTGGAGAGACCTCTAAAAATTCCCGAAACTTCCCAGCTTGTAATTCTCCCCAAAAATCCAATTCTGAAGAGCTGAGTCTTAAATTTTGAATTTCAAAAATCCAAATAATTCAAATCTAAGGTTTATAGTTTTAGAAACCTTATTTAGATCTTAATTTCCGCCAAAAAAATCAAAAACAAACGAAAAGTATAGTAGAAAACTCGAAAAACACTGTTATATTGTATTTTCTAGGTTGATTTGTGAGTTCTTAATTGCTGAAACTTCAGGAGGGGTGTGACTTCAATTTCGAGTTGAATTTGAGCTATTTGGGGTCAGATTTTGGTGCGTGCTGTTTGTGTGGGTTTCTAGACTTCATTTGCGTAGTAATTCTGGGTTTTGAGCCTAAGTCGAGACTATTCAGGCCATCTTTTTGATTGTTGTTCGTGTGTACTTCTTCCTGAGTCATAACAATATAGTTTTTGGGCTTTCATTTTATTATTGTGGTGTTGCTGCTGGTTTCCATTGCTGGTTGTTGATTTACTGCTGCTGATCTCTCCTCTTCTTATTGTGATTCAATTCCTGGTACAAATTTTTGATCTCCATATAGTGTAAAACTCAATCCTGAGGATGATACGAAGAAGTTTTAACATTAGTGTTTATGAGTGTAAAATGCATGTTCCTGGCCATGTGTTTGTTTACCAATAATGTAATTCTTAGTATTTGTTCTCTTAGAATAGTTTAAAACTTAAATGTAACTATTGATGGACTTTTGAGATTATGAAACACTCGGGTTCTTCTATTAGTATAGAGTTATAGATTAATTCGCCAAACTGTTTTGATATTAAATAAATATGAGCTCGATATTTCTTGTGAACTAGATTAATCAATACTAATAAAATTAGTATTTCATGAAATCGGAAGGCTAATAAGGATTTGGCTTGTAGTCATATAAAGTCACGTAATGCTTAGTCTGGAATTCAGAGTTAATATAGTTTGCTCCCATGAGTGTCCAGACTAATAGATGTTTAATTATTCCTTAGCTAATGATCCATGCTCAAATGATAGATTTAGCCCTTTTTGTTTTTGTTTTTGCTTCCTTGTATTCATTTGAATCTAGTTAAGGAATCTACAAATTAAAAATCAGTTATTCACACCCCATTAGTTACAATTTCTGGGCATTTGATCTCTTGATTTTGCACGTCCCATTCATTGTCATTTGGGCCTGCTCTGAGCCCAGGCTAATACTGTCGAATTGGGCTAGCTCTCAGAGGCCCAGCATGAGCAGCTTTCAGTTTTCATAAGCTGATGGCTTATCCTCAATATACCTACTCCCGGCCACCATATACCGGGGCAGGACAAAACCCCTAAAGCCCCGGAACTGGATGAAATGACAAAAAGAATGAGGAGTTTAGAGAAGAGTCTGAAAAATATGCAGGGTTTAAGCGGGCAGAAGTGTGTTTCTTACAATGATATGTGCATGTTCCCTCATGTGAACTTTCCTATGGGATTCAAAACGCCAAAGTTCGAAAAGTATGATGGAATATGGCGATCCCATTGCTCACCTCAAAAGGTATTGTAATCAGTTGCGCGGGGCTGGTGGAAAAGAAGAGTTATTGGTGGCTTACTTCGGAGAAAGCTTGGTGGGCATAGCGTCGGAGTGGTACATGGATCAGGACGTATCTCGATGGCATATCTGGGATGACCTTGCCCGAGAGTCGACAGTTTCAGTACAATATAGACATTGTTCTAGACAGGAACTCCTTGGCAAACCTAAAAAAAAATCCCTCAGAGAGTTTCCGCGAATACGCAATCAAATGGCGTGAACAGGCGTCAAGGGTGAAGCCTCCAATGGATGAGGTTGAGATGGTCACTATCTTCTTAAAGGCTCAGGAGGTAGATTATTTTCAAAACATGATGTCCGCTATGGGTAAACCTTTTGCAGAGGCAATAAAAATCGAAGAAATGGTAGAGAATGGGCTAAAAACGAGCAGAATCTTGAGCCAGTCAGCCATAAGGGCAACCTCCCAAGCTATCCAAGGCGGGTCTGGGGGAATGGCTAAGGGCAAAAAGAAAGAAGAAACAGTGATGGCGGCATCGAGCGGAAGAAGGTACTGGGCTCCTAGACAGGTGTTCTTAGAAAGAGCCCCTCAGCCTACTACCCTCACACAGATATGACTTATGCTCCTCAACCTTATGCGATAATGAATGCTCAACCTTTCAGCCGCCCGCAACCACAAGCTAACCAAAACCCACCTCCATTCCAAAGAAACCAGCCACCTTACCAAAACCAATATAACCCCCGACCACCACAAAATAATTTTGCCCTCGGGAACCACCTAGGCGACCAAATTTTACCCCGATTGGTGAACCATATTCCAGATTGTTCCTAAAGCTCGTCCAAATGAACATATTACAGCCTATTCCCCAAAACAGGCCGAATACGGAATCTCCAGCCTATCAATGAGGTGTTCATTGTGCCTATCATTTAGGGGCTGAAGGGCACAGTACTGACAGCTGCTGGACATTGAAAAAAATTGTGGAAAATTTGATCGAACAAGGGAAAATAGTATTGAGGGATGAAGAAGCCCCGAATGTTACTAATAATCCCTTGCCTGCTCACAACAACGGGCCGGTAATCGACATAATTTGTGAAGATCGAGACTTTGACCCGGCTCTAAAAGCCATAATTTCTATTGTCAATGCCAAAAGGAAACCCAAGGTAGTCCCGAAGCAGGAAAAAGAGAAGAATAAGAATAAAGCTGTCAACATTGAGCCTGAGGAGAAAACTGAGACAAAAGCAGAGCCGATGCCTCCTAAATACAGGGTTCTTTATGTTCCGCGAGGTCGCTAAGAGAAACCACTAGTTGTGAGTACCCCGAGGAAGTATGAAGTTAAGAAGGGGACACAAATGTACGTGCCAAAAAGGGCCTATGTGGTGCGGGGGACAATTAAACTGCCTCGGCTGAGTGAGCTAGTGGTTATTGGACGCGCACCACAGATGCCCATCACCGACCCCTCTGCAGTGCCGTGGAACTACCAACAAACAGTGGTCACATACAAAGGCAAGGAAATATCGGGAGAACTGCCAAGAACAGTCCCTGTTGAGAAATATTCAAATATACAAGAGGTAAACAGCGCCACACGAAAGCGTTTTCCATCTAAGAAGCCGGTGAGCGCTGGAGAAGCAGAGACATTCTTTCAGAAAATGAAAATGCCAGACTATGAAAAAGTAGAACAATTGAGGAATTGTCATGAGCAAGTGTCACTGCTGTCATTGGTGACCAAATCTGCTGAACATCAAAAGATCCTTATGAAAACTCTGAACGAAGCATATGTGCCAGCCGAGACTTCGGTTGAACAACTTGAAAGGATGAACGAAAGATTCTTTGCTATCAACCAACTCTCCTTCAGTAAAAGTGATTTGCCTCTAGAAGGAGCTGCCCACAATAAAGCCTTGCACCTGACAGTCAAATGTGAAGGTTACTACGTTAAGCGGGTCATGGTGGACGGAGGCTCGGGGGTTGACATATGCCCACTCTCCACTTTGCAAGGAATGGAAATAGGGACAGGAAGGATTCGTCCAAATAATGTTTGCGTGAGAGCCTTGGACGATGTTAAACGAGATACCATCGGCGAAATTGATTTGATACTAACCATAGGCCCGGTGGATTTCGAGGTGACCTTACAAGTGTTAGACATGGGCACATCTTACAATTTTCTTCTGGGAAGGCCTTGGATCCATGCTGCAGGAGCTGTGCCCTCAACCCTCCACCAGATGGTGAAATTTGAGCATGAAGATCAGGAGATCGTGGTCCACGAGGAAGGTGATCAGTCCATATATCGTGACCCATCTATCCCATTCCTGGAGGCGAGGGAGGGAAGTGAGAATATTGTCTATCAAGCCCTTGAAATTGTGGTAGCTGATTAGTATGAGGAAAGACATCCATGCCCCCAGCCTTTCTTATCCAATACTTCGATCATGGTAGCGAAGGAAATGATTGGACATGGTTTCAAACTAGTAAAAGGGTTGGGAAAAGCTTTGCAAGGAATAGCCGAACCGGTAACACTACCCGCAGCAAAAAAGTATTTCGGGATAGGCTTCCACCCTACCCCAGATGATGAGAAATGGGCCGATGAAAGAAAGAAAGATGGATGGGTTCTGTCGCAACCACTGCCACATCTGTGTGAGACCTTTGCCAAGCCTAAGTACGGCACAGAAGAGGATGATGAGGTGTTCACAGCTGATGAAATAGAAAATATCTGTGGAGCTGTGAGGCAAATGCTTTATGAAACCAACATGGTCTAGCCAGGGGAAGGGACTAGCACCGCTGAGGTGCTCTACATGGGACCAGACGCCAAACACCAAAATTGGAAGGCTACGCCTTTCCCGGTCAGGCAGGAGTCCCGTAGACTAGCCTTGTCACCTTTGCTACATCTCGAGTTATTTCAGGGTGTAACTCGGATGTTTCTTTTAGTTTCTTGTCTTTTGAATTCATGAATGTAAACCCCGTTATCTTTCAAAAATTCCAAGAAATTAAATCAATATTTCATTGTCCATTTTCTATTTAGTCTTTTTTATTTTTGTTATTTTCCCCTTTTATCTTTTCTTTTCAGTTATAATAATGCGGCTTTAAATAACATGACATGCTTGCAGACTTCATGCCCCGACTCAAACACACTGTCTAACTGTGAAATAATGAATCGAGAACCGGAATATGATGAGGAGGAGGCCTTTAGGGAAATAAACCGATAATTGGAACAATTTGAGAACAAACCTAAGCCAAATCTGAATGACACTGAACCGGTTAATTTGGGAACTGCCGCAGAAATAAGGGAAACCAAAATAAGCATTCACACAAATGAGAAAACTCAAGATGCAATAATCAAACTCGTGTTTGAGTTTAAAGATATGGTTGCTTGGTCGTACGATGATATGGCAGGACTGAGTGTGGATCTAGTGGTGCACAAACTGCCAATTTACTCTGATTGTCCTCCAGTGCAACAGAAGCAAAGGAAGTTTAAAACTGATATCAGTGATAAGATTAAAGAAGAAATCACAAAACAGCTGAAAGCAGGGGTAATCCGGGTGGTCCGATATACTACATGGTTAGCCAATGTGGTTCCTGTGCCAAAGAAAGATGGGAAGACCCAGGTGTGTGTGGACTACAGAGATTTGAATAGGGCGAGTCCCAAAGATAATTTTTCGTTGCCCAACATCCACATCCTTGTTGATAACTGCGCCAAACATGAAATACAGTCCTTCATGGATTGTTACGCAGGATATCACCAGGTGTTGATGGATGAAGAAGATGCCGAGAAGACAACTTTCACTACACCATGGGGTACCTACTGCTATCGGGTCATGTCATTTGTGCTGAAGAACATCGGGGAAACCTATATGAGAGCCATGATCGCCATTTTCCATGACATGATGCATCAAGAGATAGAGGTGTATGTGGATGACGTAATCATCAAGTCCCGAACTCAGAGTGACCACGTTCGAGATTTGAGAAAGTTCTTTGAACGACTGCGCAGGTATGATTTGAAGCTGAATTCGGCCAAATATGCCTTCGGAGTCCCATCAGTCGAGCTCCTGGGTTTCATAGTCAGTAGAAGAGGTATCGAGTTAGATACAACAAAGATAAAAGCTATTCGAGATCTTCCTCCTCCAAGAAATAAGAAGGATGTGATGAGCCTATTAGGCAGGCTAAACTATATCAGTCGGTTCATCGCTCAACTGACTACCACATGTGAGCCCTTATTTAAACTGTTGAAGAAAGATGCAGTGATCAAATGGATAGCGGAATGTCAGGAGGCCTTCAACAAGATCAAGGAATATCTGTCAAATCCTCCCATGTTGGTCCCGCCCGAGCCAGGGTAACCTCTCTTCTTGTATCTGACGGTGTTGGAAAATTCTTTTGGTTGCGTTCTGGGGCAACATGATATAACCCGCAAGAAATAGTAGGCGATCTACTATCCGAGTAAGAAGTTCACCAGCTACGAGTCCAAGTATACTTTGTTGGAGAGAACATGCTGTGCTCTGACGTGGGTCGCTCAGAAGTACATATTCCAAAAACCGATGCCCACTGGGAGACTGGCAAAATGGCAAATCCTGCTCACTGAATTTGACATAGTCTACGTCACTGGTACGACAATGAAAGCCCAGGCGGTGGCAAATTATTTAGTAGAAAACCCGGTTGACGAGGAATATCAACCATTGAGCACATACTTCCCAGATGAAGAAGTTAATTCAGTAGAAGCTATCGCTGAAGACACTCGTGCTTGGAAAATGTTCTTTGACGGAGCGGTAAATACAAGAGATGTAGGCATTGGGGCAATCTTGATATCACCCGATGGTCAGCACTATCCATCTACAGCTAGGCTCCGATTCTTCTGCACAAACAACACAGCTGAATATGAAGCCTGCATCATGGGCATGAATATGGCAATTGACCAGGAAGTTGAAGGCTTATTGATCATGGGGGACTCCGATTTGATTATCCAGCAAGAACAATGGGAGTGGGAGACTCGAGACGTTAAGCTCATCCCATATCGGCAACACGTGGAAGATCTCACTAAACGCTTCAAGTCAATAGAGTTCAGGTACATCCCTCGATGTCATAATGAACTAGCTGATGCACTCGCCACTTTAGCCTTAATGCTGCCTTACCTAGGCAATGCCTATATTGATCCTCTGGAAATTCAAATCAAAGAAAGTCACGGTTATTGTAATGTGGTCGAGGAGGAACCCAGCATTCAGCCCTGGTATCATGATATCAAAAGATTTCTAAAAACACAAGAGTACCCCGAGCAAGCCACTGGGGATCAGAAGAGAACAATTAGACGACATGCGAGTGGTTTTTTCTTAAGCCGCGATGTTTTGTATAAAAGGACCCCGGACCTCAACTTGCTAAGATGCGTTGATGCCGAAGAAGACGGAAGAATTATGCATGAGGTGCACGCAGGGGTGTGCGGACCTCGTATGAATGGATATATTTTGGCAAAGAAAATCCTGCAAGCAGGATATTATTGGATAACCATGGAGAAGGATTGCTTCAGCTTTGTTCGAAAATGCCATCAATGCCAGGTACACGGTGACTCGATTCATGCACCTCCAATAGAGCTTCATCTGATGTCAGCACCTTGGCCATTTGTTGCCTGGGGTATGGACGTCATTGTGCCAATCAAGCGAAAAGCTTCAAACGGGCATAGATTCATACTGGTTGCAATCGATTACTTCACAAAATGGGTTGAGGCCATCACTCTCAAGTCGGTCACCAAGAAAGATGTGGTAGATTTTGTGCATTCCAATCTCATTTGTCGCTTTGGTATTCCTGCAACTATCATTACCAATAATGCTGCAAACATGAATAGTCATCTGATAGGAGAGGTATGCGAACAATTCAAGATAACACATAGAAACTCTACCCTTTATCGGCCAAAAGCCAATGGTGCCGTCGAAGCAGCGAATAAGAATATCAAGAAGATTTTGAGAAAGATGATTCAGAGCTCCAGGCAATGGCATGAAAAGCTGCCTTTTGCATTACTCAGGTATCGCACCACAGTGCGTACATCAATCGGGGCCACCCCATACTTGTTGGTTTACGGAACTGAGGTAGTCATACCTGCAGAAGTAGAAATCCCTTCGCTTCTTATAATCGTTGAAGCAGAAATCGAGGACAGTGAGTGGTTAAAACTCGGCTAGAGCAGTTGTCACTAATTGATGAAAAACGGATGGCCGCAGTGTGCCACGGGCAATTGTAGCAACAAAGAATGGCCCGCACCTATAACAAGAAAGTACGTCCCAGGAACTTCGAAGTCGGATAGCTCGTGCTCAGACGCATTCTCCCTCATCACCAGGAAGCAAAAGGAATGTTTGCTCCCAATTGGAAAGGTCCATACATAATCCGAAATATTTTGCCAAAAGGAGCAGTGTATCTAGGAGACATTGAAGGAAATGATCCTGAAATAGCAGTCAATGCGGATGCAGTAAAAAGGTACTATGTCTAGACCTCCTGGGTGATGGCTTTTGTGTAATTTAGATGATGAAGGCTTTCCTTCCCGCTACCCCAAGCACTATCAATACTTCGTAAACCCTTTGAGCCGGTTACGCTTCTTTGATTATCCTCTTTGGAACTCGGAAGTATGAAAAGAAAAGAAAACAAAAAAGAAAAGAAAAAAAATAAAAGAAAAAGAAAAGAAAGAAAAGAAAAACAAAAACAAAACTTATCTGCCTGAACTACATTTGACTTGATCCCAAAAAGGTACGTAGGCAGCCTCTTGCTGAGGTTCGGTCACACCAAAACAACAATCCCAATTTCCCCAAAAATTGAAACTGGGGCAGATGGTATGATGGTTCGGTTATGAATCCGCCAAAACGGTTCCAAAGTTGTAGTTCTGACCAAAATCCTTTTTAGCCAAAGACCTTGTCCAAGTCCTTCCGATCAATTGGCAAAAGCAGGGAAGTGAATAACATCATCTTTGGAATCCGATGCAATTCAAATTGAAAGAAATAAAATGAGAGAGTCTTATCGGTGAAAACCTTCGGGCACCATAAGGCGATGGTGAGTAGAGAAAATGAAATGAGAGAGTCCGCTTAGTGAAAACTCGCAAAGAGCACTATCGGGCGACGGTGAGAAGAGAAATGAGAGAGGTCGATTGGCGAAAACCCACAGAGGGCGCTGTCAGCCGAAAAGAAGACATCTCATCATTGAAAGAGCCCTGGCAATGTGTCGGGTTGTTAAATGCGAATCAATGGGTTCACGAGAAGTTGGAAAGCTTGTGTGGGTCGGGCGTCCAGTCCAAGAAGCATGTCATGTTCATTTGAAGCCCGCATACACACCCAGATAAGTCTTTCTTTCCCCCGAAAGGGACGCTTCTCTTTAAACTCATATGCTTGCCTTTTGTATATTTCTTCTTTGAATCCCTTTCGGTTTAACTCTGATTCCGAAATTACTGCAAAGAAAAGGTGGCAGGACTGGTTCTATAGGGCTCCGGTGGCAAAAGCCAAAGAAAATACCCAGCCTCAACGGGTGCGTCACCAATCCCGATTGGCCATGGTGATTGATGCTTTCAAAGTAAAGATATTTGAAAAGAAACAAAGGCAAAGACAATGGTCCTAAGGGCAGAATAAAGTGAAAAGGCTAGAGCCCACACGGGCGAGTCATCTTGAAGTCCTAAAAGTTGAATCCTGTCAGTTTAAAGGAGATTCACCCTCAAAGCCAGCAAGCGGAAAAGTTCTCAACGGAAAAGGGGTCGGGATCAGGCTATTGGGATGATCAAGGTCACAAAAGCAACCACCGTTTCAAACTAACAAATTGTTCTTTGTCGAAAACAGGTCTTATTCAGAGCAACCGTACAAGAAGTAGGTGCAACCCAAAAAGAAATGAAATGCGCAAGCGCTGAAACAACTTTGCAACAGGAAAGCGACAAAAAAGGAAGTTTTCCCAAAATTCTTTCATGCGTTTGCTAAATAAAAGAAGAATAAAAGAAGGAGAAAAAGAAGAAGAAGAAAAGAAATGAAAAATAAAACCCCAAAATAAAAACAAAACATAGTAGCATAGGAGCTTTTCTTTCCAAATCCCGGCCAAAAAACCGAGGATCTCCCGGCCAAAAACCGATGAGCTTTTTTCATTCCAAATCCCGGCCAAAAAACTGTGGATCTCCCGGCCAAAAAAGCGAGGAGCTTTTTTCTTTCCAAATCCCGGCCAAAATACCAAGGATCTCCCGGCCAAAAAACCGTGGAGCCTTTTTTTTTCTTTTTTCTTTCCAAATCCCGGCCAAAAAATCGTGGAGCCTTTTTCTTTCAAAATCCCGGCCAAAAAACCGAGGATCTTCCGGCCAAAAAACCGTGGAGATTTTTTCTTTCCAAATTCCAGCAAAAAAATCGAGAATCTCCCGGCCAGAAAATTGTGGAGCGTTTTCCTTTCCAAATCCCGGCCAAAAAAACGAGGATCTCCCGGCCAAAAAACTGTGGATCTTTTTTCTTTCCAAATCCCGGCCAAAAAACCGAGGATCTCCCGGCCAAAAAACAGTGGAGCCTTTTTGTTTCCAAATCCCGACCAAAAAAACGAGGATCTCCCGGCCAAAAAATCGTGAAGCCTTTTCTTTCCAAATCCCGGCCAAAAAAACGAGGATCTCCCGGCCAAAAAACCGTGGAGCTTTTTTCTTTCCAAATTCCGGCCAAAAAATCGAGGATCTCCCGGCCAAAAACCGTGGAGCCTTTTTCTTTCCAAATCTCGGCCAAAAAACCGAGGATCTCCCGGCCAAAAAATCGTGGAGCTTTTTCTTTCCAAATCCCTGCCAAAAATCGAGGATCTCCCTACACAATCCTGATTTGATCGCTTAGATATGTGTCACAACTAACTCACGAAATTTTCCTAGTGAAAACTAGGGCAGAAAATTTTGTTCGTTTGTTTGTTTTGGTATCTTAAGCAGGTCGACCTCAAGACACAAGGTGTGAGACGACCAATGGACCAAATCTCAATCCAGAATCAAGATAAGAAGAAAATAACAAAAAGAAATAAACTCAAATGTGAAGCAAGCAAGGGTGCAGATTGCTCAAAATCTGATTGAAGTCACAAGCTCCGCTGATCCTGTTTTGACCCAATGCTGCATGAAGAAGAAAACACCTACAACTCGCGAGCATCAAGATTCAGATCGAAGTCCACAGCAAAATCAGCTAAGACTCAAGATCAAGTTTCAAGAGAATCGTAGATAGGAATCTTGTAACTCATAGTTGTTAGGTATAGCTAGCTTAGCTTTGATTTTCCTTTTGGTGTAATAAGGAGGTCAGCAAGCAGTTGCAACAGCAATAGCAGTGAAATCCACAGCTCTTGGTAGTCCCAGCTACCAAACCTTCCCGAACTACACTGACCTGATTCCTTTTTAGCCAAGGATATGTAGGCAACCTCCGAAGCAAGGTGCGGTCAGATGGTTTTCAAAAATGCTTCATACGGAGTATTCGAGCAGGAAAAAATCGCTCGTATCCGCTCACTTATCTTTGCCCGAGAACTCTGCGTGTTCCCGATCAAAGAGGGGCAGCTGTGAGCACGTGATTTTTGCCCTACATGAATTATTCCCAAAAATTCAAACAAAATTTTTTCTTTCATTATTTTACACTTTTACGAATTTTGTTAATTGTTTGCATTTTTATTTGTGCATTTTAATTCATATGAAAAATATAAAAAATACGCATGACATTTGCATTTAGGATCTGATTTCATATTTTAGGATTAATTAGTGGTTAAGTTGTTTCTAGAATAAAATATAAAGAAAATAACAAAAATAGTCCACTTTTGCATTTTATTGATAATTGTTGAATTGGTTACGAAATAGACGTTAAACAATTTTAGGAATTAATTAGCTTAATTTTGGAAATAAATTAGGTTTCATTTTAATTTTTGCATTTTTATGAAATCAGGAAAATATAAATTGAAATACAAAATAAGTAAAAGAAATAAAAGGAGAAAACAAAAGAAATAAATAAGAAAACCAAATTGGGCCAAAATTGATGTAGCCCAAACTAAAGCCCTCCACAATTTGGACCAAACACTACCCCAGTCCGGCCCAAAAATCACCCAGACCCGGTCCGTCTCCCCTGCCTCCCCAAATGACGTCGTTTGGTCATAGTTTAATCCCAGCCGCCGAGGATCTTTGATCCAACTACTGGGAACTAACCAAAACTTGATATAAAAGTGTCCTAAAACCCCCCACCCCCCGTATCATCGTCTTTAACACACCCCACCACAGACTCTGTAACACCGCTGTCGGAAATCGCCCACGACAGCGGCCCATCTCCGTTTGACCCCAAAATTACACCCTGGATTCCCTTCGTTCTCCTCTATCCAAATACACCATTTGTTTCTCTCAAAAGCATCTAGAATCCGTCGAATATCGGATCGAAAACTTTCTAGTCAAGACGCTACTTTGTCCAAACCTATCCAAATTAACACCGTGTGATCACCTTCTTCTCCTCTACCCAACCCCTCTAACCTCGTCCCTCGAACATGGCCGAAAATGTTCAAATATCAATGTTAAACTTTCCGGCCAAAACCCTAAATGTTCCAAATCATACCAAATTGGCACCATGCAATCCTCTCACCATCCTCATGAAGATTCTATCATCTAGGGCGGTCATATTTCATCGAAAATGGCCGATTCTAAAAATTGGTGACTGGTCGGAAATTTGCCGGTAAGTTTTCCTTGTTCGTATTTGGACCTTGTTTGGATAGATTTTTCTCTCTTATTCGTTTATTTAAATTCTCTCTGTGTTTGTTTTCTCCTAACTCTTTGCAACTGCCAGTCGATTATTTGTCAAATCAGTAGTTTCTTTCCCTGAGTTTACGATTCATGATTTATTGGTGCCTTAGTCTATTATTTTGTTTAGTTTTGATATGAATTTGATTTTTTCTAGTTGTCGTTAATTCTGTCAATAGGTTAATTAATCTAAATATCCATTTCTTATTCTTTAACTGTGTAGCCTAGTTTATATTAGTGGTCAGTTAATCGATTGTTATTTGAATTATAATTGATAGGTAGTTCGAACTAAGGTAATTTCAGAATAATGTCATTTGGGTCATAATTTTAGAGTTGTTTGAATGTGTGTTAGCTAAGATGAAGGGGATGGAAACAATTTGGATAATTTCAGATAGATTAGAGGGTATTATTGGTATTCTTCAAGTAGATGACAACACTAGAATAGTTTAGACCCTTCTAGAATAGGACCCTAGTGAATATTTCAGTAAACTCAAGGTGTTTCCTTGAGTAACAAGTTTAAAATAAGGGACAACAACTAAAAATTAAATAGGGACTAAATAGAAAAGCTAAAATCTAATAAAGGTTTCCTTGTAAGCCTATAAAAGGCAAGCATCTTTGCCTTAACAAACAAGTTTGGAGAGACCTCTAAAAATTCCCGAAACTTCCCAGCTTGTAATTCTCCCCAAAAATCCAATTCTGAAGAGCTGAGTCTCAAATTTTGAATTTCAAAAATCCAAACAATTCAAATATGAAGTTTATAGTTTTACAAACCTTCTTTAGATCTTAATTTCTGCTAGAAAATCAAAATCAAACCAAAAGTACAGTAGGAAACTCGAAAAACACTGTTATATTGCATTTTCTAGGTTGATTTGTGAGTTCTTAATTGCTGAAACTTCAGGAGAGGTGTGACTTCAATTTCGAGTTGAATTTGAGCTATTTGGGGTCAGATTTTGGTGCGTGCTATTTGTGTGGGTTTCTAGACTTCATTTGCATAGTAATTCTGGGTTTTGAGCCTAAGTCGAGACTATTCAGGCCATCTTTTTTATTGTTGTTCGTGTGTACTTCTTCCTGAGTGATAACAATATAGTTTTTGGGCTTTCATTTGATTATTGTAGTGTTGCTGTTAGTTACCATTGCTGGTTGTTGATTTACTGCTGCTGATCTCTCCTCTTCTTATTGTGATTCAATTCCAGGTACAAATTTTTTATCTCCACATAGTGTAAAACTCAATCCTGAGGATGATACGAAGAAGTTTTAACATTAGTGTTTATGAGTGTAAAATGCATGTTCCTGGCCATGTGTTTGTTTACCAATAATGTAATTCTTAGTATTTGTTCTCTTAGAATAGTTTAAAACTTAAATGTAACTATTGATGGACTTTTGAGATTGTGGAACACTCGGATTCTTCTATTAGTATAGAGTTATAGATTAATTCGCCAAACTGTTTTGATATTAAATAAATATGAGCTGGATATTTCTTGTGAACTAGATTAATCAATACTAATAAAATTAGTATTTCATGAAATCGGAAGGCTAATAAGGATTTGGCTTGTAGACATATAAATTCACGTAATGCTTAGTCTGAAATTCAGAGTTAATATAGTTTGCTCCCATGAGTGTCCAGACTAATAGATGTTAAATTGTTCCTTAGCTAATGATCCATGCTTAAATGATAGATTTAGCCCTTTTTGTTTTTGTTTTTGGTTCATTTTATTCATTTGAATCTAGTTAAGGAAGTTGCAAATTAAAAATCAGTTGTTCATACCCCATTAGTTACAATTTCTAGGCATTTGATCTCTTGATTTTGCACGTCCCATTTATTGTCATTTGGGCCTGCCCTGAGCCCAGGCTAATACTGTCGAATTGGGCCAGCTATCAGAGGCCCAGCACGAGCAGCTTTCAGTTTTCATAAGCTGATGGCTTACATGCTTGGGCCAATGTTTCAAAGTCCAAAATGAATGCTGAAGTCAAAAACTCTTTTAAAAAAAAGGTTTATGTTAGGAATAGGAGATTAATTTGCAAATATAAATTTGGTTTTCGAGTTAGGTGGTAGATTCAAATTAAGAGGGTCCTCCCTTTTGTTTGAATTCGGACTTGAATTCGAGGCTCGAATTTATAAATGTAAATTAATTAGACCCTTTTAGAGACAAATAATAAATAGAAAAATCGTAAATGCTTTAGGTTGGCCTTTAAATAAAAATGAGATAAGCCTCGCCAAACGAAACCCACAAATTGCCGGGCCCTCATTAAATGCTTAATTAAAAAAGACTTAGAATCTGGGGCGTGCCGTTTAGCGAATTTCATGGCCCTCCGCAAAGTTAATAATACGTTAGTCGCTTTAGGCGCGCTTTTAATAATTTTACCTTCTTAAATACGGGTGTGCATTTCATGCAACCCAAATCCAAATCCCAAAACATTGGATAAAAATGTGTCGAGGATCCGGGTGCATTTCATGTGACGTGATCCAAAAATACATTTTTAAACGACGTTCACTTTCTTAAATTTTTTTTAATTAAAAGCGATAAATAATTTTTAAATTGCACTATAGGATAACATATATAAAAATCAGATTTTTATCCATTTATAATAATTTAAGTGACCGTGCTAGAACCACGGGATTCGGGGGGTGCCTAACACCTTCCCTCGGGTCAACAGAATTCCTTACACAGAATTTCTGGTTCGCAGACTCCAACTGGGAAGTCAAAATTTTCCTCGATTTGGGATTTAAGTTAAACTAGTGACTTGGGACACCAAAAGCCAATCCTATCCCAAGTGGCGACTCTAAAAATAAATAAATAATCTCATTTCGAATAATGTCACTTTAAATGGAAAAACTCCCGTATACATTTATCCTTCGGGGTAGTTGTGTAAAAAAGGAGGTATGACAATCATGGGCACGATGCTGAATGGTTGCCTACCAATTCCCTCTATTAAGGTCTTAGTTACCACGGGTAGTCTAGTATGGATTCTCTCTTTCTTCATCAGAAACATGATCAGACCCAGGATACAAATCATGAAAAAGAAAACCCTTCGATGGATGTTCCCTAAGGATGTGATGGTGAACTTACCAGGGTAGGTACGGTAGGATTTATTGTGACCGTACCTTTCATACAAATAGTAAAAAATGTAGGATTCTTTAAGACATGTCAATTCTGGATTCTTCTTCAGAACCATTATTTTGAGGAAGTCCCTACCCTTACGGTTCTCAGGCATTAACAAACCCGGAGTTTCCCGCAATATACCGGCTAATCCTCCTATCTCATCTAGCAAGGGTGTCATTTCAATGTCCCCAAAGCGGAATACAGCCCTTTCACAATCCCAAAATAGTGTGACAGCTTCTATGATCTTGTTGTTAGGTTGGATTTCCAAGAGGGATGGTAGATTTTCCAGATATTTTCAAATGAGAGTTTGATAACTAGAGTGAAGATCTTTCGACCAACTTAATAGTATTGGGCGGATGTTAGTGACCATGCTGAATCTGGGGACTTCGTGCCTCATATTTCTTCATGGCAAACAAGGTTAGGCCCGTACTCCTACCAGACTCGGCTATTTAATACCAACAATTAGCATGTGCCATTTAGTTCTCCAAATAAATGTACATAACGTGATGACGTCCGTTTGGGTTTAGGGAAACCTAGTGGACTTTGGACAAGGCTTATCTTATAAGATCATTATGCGGACAACATAATTGACCCGACCAGGTTTGACCATGATGTATGCATAATTTAAAAAGAGTAAGGTTTCTAAGTGGTATTAGACTGGTACCCTTGAGCGGACAACTCAAGGGTAAAGGCTCGGAATCGTCGACTACATCGCTGATAGACTGGTTTTACCGTAAATATGCCTTTTCGGATTTAAGGGGTAATAATATAGGAGGAGCGCAACCACTCATTATAAGCATCGCTATGGTATTTTTTTTGGCACGATTGGAGTATGATGTTGAGCATGATTATGCAATAATTAAAGCATGTTGGCATATATTTGCACGTTAAGAAAGCCATAAATACTGGTGTTTCATAATTTAAAGTAGTAATAAAGGAAAGAAACAAATAAGACAAGTCAGTTTTGCAATTGAAAAGGAAATTGAATGCTTAAAGGAATTAAACAAGTAATTGCACATAAATAGGTACAAATTCACAAGAAAAATATGAAGTGGTAAGGGCCTAATATTCTCAGCAGAGTCTTCATGCTGTCGCGCCCCCTTTTCCCCTCTTTGCATCGGAAAATTGGGTTTATGACATTTTTGGTATGGAGCAACTCATTCCTTTTAGGAACTGGGTTTGCATTTTGAAGAGTCGCCACCTAATGATTTAAGGTGCATTAAGACACCTAGGGTTTATTTCTAAGTTTGTTTGATAACCAGAGATAGGCTAAGGTCGTAAAATTATCCTAAGGGGAAGGTGTTAGGCATCCCTCAAGATCCACTTGTGTGGTTCCCGGCCAGACAATTTTGTGAATTTTGTACAATTAGCAGATAAACAAGTATAGGCTCAAATAGTAGGGGATTTAAGTTTAAATACATAAGAGTTTGAAAACAATTACTAAAAGGCAAAATTTGAAAAGGAATTATAGTTCTACAAATACTTGAGAATATAAAAGAGAAAGGAGGAGGGGGGGGGGTCCTAGGTTTTTTTATAATATGGATCACATCAATGCGATACCCGGTATGACACTCCTCAAAATACGGGATACACATGCTATTAACGCACCGATCATCATATCTATATCGATCATTCCCACCCCGTTAAGGTATTAAAGCAGAGATTGGTCTCGACCTCTATTGCATGCTATTACCCGTCCCATTCTTATCAGTCCCAGAGGAATTTAGGACTACTGTTCCTAGAAGAGTGGTGATTTCAGGCTGACTTTTAGGTTTTAAAGGTAAAAAGACTAATTTGACATACAAAACACATATGACTTCATATTAGGGGAGGCATATAAACAACTAAGAGGCTCATGTACACCTCATCAAGTAAAGCACACAGATAACATGACTTAAACATGTTTAGGGTCAGAATTTAAAGCACTAAAGCAGGATGTTTGAATTGTTGAAGCAGACCAGTTTATTACATAACTCAGATAAGAAGTCTAAATCAGGCTTATCTGCTGGTTGTAGAAGTTACTAATTAAACAAAGGCGGACTCGATTTAATCATTACTACCTAAGGCTTGCCTAAGTGTGTTTTGATGAGATCGTATAAACATGATGCCTATTACTGATTAGGGCTGTGGCAAAGCAGTAATAGTTTTAAACGAGCGATTTGGGATCCTATAGGCATGCTTTCTAAACATTATTAATAAAAGGAGTAGGTTGTTCAAAACTAATTTTAAACTAGACTGGTGTAAGATCCTATAGACATGATATCTATTATATGCTAATTTTTATTCTTATAGACATGATATCTTGTTGAACGGGAAACGAAGCAGGCAGGAGTCACTTGAAATTCCAATAGGCATGATTTCTATGAAAAATACTGATTTTAACCTTATGAACATGATGTCTAATTATAGCCATTTAGATCCAATAGGCATAGTGTCTAAGTGGTAATAAAACATGCAGAATTTAAAACAGGTCTTATATGCATGTTATCTAGATATAGAATTAAAACATGTATAATTTAAAGAAACAGATCCTATAGGCATGTTCTCTACCCTTCTCATAGCTAAACATGCATAATTACCCATCCCCTTTTTACTAGCCAACCCCCATATTTGTTACAAAATATTACAGACCAAATACTAAATTACATCAGAAAAGTATAAAATAAGAAGTAAATTGTGCAAAATTAGTGTTTATAGAGAGAGAGTCTGGCAATTTTACGTGCAATTAGAGGGAGAAAGATCGCTCAGCCCTTCCATGGCCAATTCGGCCGGTGGCCAGCCACCTACTGTGGCTGGGCTACCTCCCCAACCACCCCCAACATCACTCAACTCTCCACAACAACAAATAATACCCCACAGCCCATGGATCATGCTAAAGTTGTGAAGCCATCGTCGATGTGAGCACGTGATATTTGCCATGCTTAAATTACTCCTATAAATTCATTAGAATCAGAATTTTTCTTTTATTATTAGAATTTTAGGGAATTAATTGCATGATTTTGGGATTGTTTGCATTTTGTGACATAACTCATGAAAAAATACAAAAAAAAAACGTACTTGAATTTAGGATCCAATTCTAGATTTTTTTAACTAATATCACAAAAATAGAAGAAAATTACAAAAAATAGTCACTTTTAGCATTTTTGCATTTTTTGTTTAGTTTACTTTTTAACTAGGACTTATTCTATTTTAGAAAATTAATTGGTCTAATTTTCGAGTTAAATTAGGTTTTGTTAATTTTGCAAAGAAATAAATAAAATACAAAGGAGAAGAAAAGAAGAAAAATAAACAAAATCAAGGGCCAGATTGTATTTGGGCCATTTTTTGTGCTAGCCCACAGCCCAAGACCCCTTCCAATACCCGTTTCCCCAGCCCAATCCACGAAAATACCTGGTCCAGCCCCCCAAATGACAGAACGACGCCGTTTTGGCATCAACTAATCTTGCTTGTCCATACTCCCAAATCCAACGGTCCAGATTTAGTCCTTCATTTTACATAAAAGTGTAATAACACTTTACAAATTATAGAGACAACCCTCCATCTTCCTCGTACCCATGCTTCTTCGCCGGCTCCGCCATAACTCCACCGTGTCTCCGCCGCCTTCCACCGTCCGTCGCCAGCCGGAAATCGCCTCCGCCGGTGGCGATGCTCCAAATCCGCCCAAAATTACACTCTTGAATCCTCCCCCTCTCCTCTTTCCAACCCCCAAAACCATCTTCCTCAAATCATAACCAAGCCTCTCGAATATTAGATCAAAAAATCCGGCCAAAACCTCAACCCGTCCAAATCTAACGAATTTCACACCATGTACTCTCCTAACCCTCCCCATCTCTAATCTCAAACCAAAACCTCTCAAATCTCAGCAAAACCCCTTTAATTTTAGATCTAGGGTTTCGAAGGTGGCACTGTTTGTATTTTCAAGAACTTGAAAGATTTTTTTATTAATGTTATATATTTTATAAACATGTAACACTAATTAAAAAATTAACTTCGATAAATCAGTCAAAACGAAGAAAACAACAGTGAGTTCCATTTTTATTTTAATTTTGATTATTCTGGTTTTTCTTGTCGATTTTTGTTTAATCTAGTTTGATTCCTATTTTGATTTATTGCTTACTCTCGTTTAATTCATGCTTCGTTCATGTGTGAATCCTATTTCATCCAGAATTTTAGTCATGATTTTTATTCGTTTTTGTTATTTGTTCTCTCTTTTTCTCTTTTCTTTCTTATCGATTAATGATTCTGTGTTAGTTCATGTGTAATTGTTTAGTTTAAACGTTTGATTGTTAATTTTTATTAATGATTTGGTAATGTATGAATTATTATAACTAGAAGTCTTATTTAGTTCAATTCTATAGTGTTGAACATGGTTGGATACAGATGAATAGTTTGGTCTTTTAATTAACTATAGTTAAAATTTAACTAAGGAAAAGGGGTTTGGTTGGGTTAGTAATTTCAGGGGCAATCAATGGTAGTTTAGGCACCTGAAATGGGTCAATTTGTTAAGGCTCTGTAATTTTAGAAAAAATGAGGGTGGTATAGGTATTCCATAGGTAGAAAACAAAGCTAGAACACCCTAGGGCCTTCTAGAAGGGGGCCTTAGTGTATGTTTCTGCATTCTTAATGCAGTAACTTTGGCAACAAGCCACAAAACTAGGGATTAAGGTAAAATATCTGAAAATAAAAAAGGGAGGAATATGGTGAATGAGTTCCAGAACATTCTACCCTCTTTCTTGCCTATAAAAGGCAGGCCTAGTGCCTTCATGGACAAGTTTAAGACCTCTGAAAATTCCCCAAACTCTCCTGCTCCTAATTTCCCCTCAAAATCATCTTCTTCAAGACTGAATATCAAATTAGAATGTCAAAACTAAAGAGGTTCAGATCTGAAATGATGTAGCAGTAGAAACCTTCATTTTAGGTCTTAAAACTCTCCAAAAATCCAAAAACAAAAAAAATACAAAGAAAAATAAAAAACAAATACTGTTACATTTA
The DNA here is from genome assembly GCA_026770625.1 of Nicotiana glauca. NCBI lineage: Eukaryota > Viridiplantae > Streptophyta > Magnoliopsida > Solanales > Solanaceae > Nicotiana > Nicotiana glauca. Next base: position 24,971 of record MU752361.1, on the reverse strand, counting down.
GTTATTTAGATCTTCCTGTGATGCCATTCTTTTCTAAAATAAGCCGAATATCCCCAAAGGAAGCTGGAAGGCCATTTTGCAAGAAAAGCCACCCTGAGTTATTTTTAAACGGTTTGCGGGCACAACCTTAAAATCTTCCTCCCAGAAGTGTTGAAAGGCCGTATCCGCAAAACCAAGTCATTGTTTTTCTAAATAAAGAATTTTTGCAAAAAAAGCCAGTTTTCAAAATAAGTCATTAAAATCCCCTTCTAAATAAATGTGCAGGATGACTTCAAGTAACATCGAAAACTTCTCAGTCCTGAAAGATATCCCCTTGAAACTTCATATGTGGTGGCATGATTTAGGAAAAGGAAGCAGGGAGACTGTGGTAAAGATTTTGTGCGGCCTCGTGGAATTATTAACATCAAATCGAGGAAGGATATTATTGAGGCCTTAATACCATTTTGGGACCCTACCCGTAATGTATTTCGGTTTTCAGATTTTGAACTCACACCTACACTAGAGGAGATTGCAGGATACGCGGGTCTCATCGACAACCTCCGAGGTAGCTACCCACTGGCCCCACGACCGGTAACCCTTCATAGGTTCTTGGATTTGTTGAACATTAGCCGGGATATTCAAGACCCGCATCTGGCGGAAGGGTGTTGTATATTGCATTTCCTATATCTCCGGTATGGTAACCCAAACGATTTTGAGGAACCCAACACCGACTTGACACATGCCGGAAATAAAGACAAATGGGAAGCCTGACGAGGATTAGCCTTCATGGTAGCGTTTCTAGGGGTTGTGGTTTGTCCGAGAGAAGATGGTCACATAGAGCTAGGCCTGGTAGGGATGCTAGATGTTGCCATGAAAAACCTACTAGCACAGTGGTTCCCCTGATTGTAGCAGAAATGTACTGAGCTTTGACCAAATGTCGGGAAGGGGTGAAATTCTTTCAAGGTTGCAATTTTCTCTTACAGTTGTGGACACAGAAACACCTCTGTCATCGCACAGGCTATATGAATTACGGTCTAACCGGGTTGAGTTGTATTGCAGAATTCGGGACCCGGGTGACAGGTATTAAGTTCCCTGAAGGTACTGTGGCCTGGTCGTCATGCTTAACATCCCTGACCGCAGATAAAGTTGAGTGGGCTTATGGATGGCTTCCTGCTACTGAAGCTGTATACACATCAGCAGAGGTCCCTTATATTCTTTTGATGGGTATTCGAAGCATACATCCTTATGCTCCTTACCGAGTTTTGTGACAACTTGGAAGATTCCAAACAGTGCACAACGTTGAAGACCTAAGTGGGCAAGTCATTGAGTTAGGCCCGAAGGCTGCATTTCCTGAAGGAAGAATCCGAAAGATATGGAATGAGTGCCGGTTCCTAGAGCCTAAAACCATAGTACAGGACCAAGCTAGAGGCGAGGTAGATCCCAAATATTTGACGTGGTTTGGCAAAAGGTTTCAAATCCCTAAGAGACCCGCTAAAAGGCCACACGTGCAGCAATTCACCGATGGGGTCCAGGTTCAATGGGATTGGCAAATCAAGGAAAGGGAGTACCGAGCGATAATAGGAAAGTTGGAGCAATAGGTCCGAGATCTCCAATTCGACAAGAGTGTACAGGCTGCGGCCGATGAAGGTGATAAAAAGAAGTTAGCTCAGGAAAATGAAGCACTAAAAGCCCAAATTCGGAAAATTAAAATAGATGCCAGGAACAAAGAAAGAAGTCTATCTGATGAAAGGTTGATCAAAGGCCTGAAGAAACAAGTCTTGGACTGCTAGGAATAATAAGAAAAATTCGAGGGGAACATGGCAAGACTTCAGGAACAGTGGGCCAAGAAGACTGAAGAAAGAGCCCAATTTGTGCAACAAATAAAGAGAAACTACGAAGGAACCATTGCCAACATGAGGAGAAAAATGAATACTCTGGAAGAAAAGGCAGCCCGACGGGACAAAGAATTCCAAGCCGAGAGGGACCAGTGCTATGGGTTAATTGCCGAGATGGAAAAAGAAGTAAAATTGCTACAAGACCTTCACTTCCAGGACTCGCAGATGATAGAGGCTCGTGCCCAAGAAATAAGTCGACTTCACCAAGAAAAGGGCCGAATCAGGGAAAGGATCCGAAGCATTGCCAACTATATTGTCATGAAGTGTCAAGCCGGGGAACGGATGGGTCGCACCACCTTCTTTGCCTCAGTGATGATATTTGTTCACCAGGTCATGAATGATTTAGATCAGTTGCAAAGGGGTCTTGCACGCAGGCCCACGGCGATGCCGAATGATGCCCCGGGGGCCCCAAGATTTGAAGCTTTGATGTATTCTTAGTTAATTGAGTTTGTATTTTTTCTTTTGAGTCTGTTTTTTGTAATTTCATTTGTTCAAGAAGAGAAAAACAAAAAAAATAGTCTAGTTAGCTTTTGTAATCGCAGTTGTTATTAATGAAAAATTGAAAATTCCCAAAAAATTATTTATTTTTGCATTTATTTACAAGAACTATGCCTAGTCTGATTCACACGGGGCCATGATACGTAGGAAATCTACATAAGATTCGACCGTAATCCGAAGAAAAGAGAAAAAGATAAATACGAGGAAAGAAAAACAAGAGAGAAAAGAAACACAAAGAAAGAAAATAAGGCATTGAGCAATAAACTGTGGCCAACGAAATGCAGGAAATAAAAAGAGAGAAGAGAGACAAGAAAATGAGAGAAAACAAAACAAAAGAGAAAGAAAAGAGAAAAGGAATAAGAGAAAAATCTGGGATGACGCATGAAACCGAAGCAAACATATAGATATTCATTTAGCTGTATAGGTGCATCACACTCCAATGTGTAGTTACCTATCTGTTATTTGTTTCACACTAGCCATTGTTGCTGTCAATCTCCAGCTGGGTGTTTTAGAACCCGTGGTTGGTTTGTGGTAAGCTGGCCTCACATCGATATTTTACCAGATCAAGAGGAAGTACAGAGATGTCATCTGAAATGTCTCTACCTGAAACCCTCATACCCGAAGACAGCCGAATCTTTGGGGTCCCGGCCTCTGAATCCCTTAGAGCTGAAGAAAACCGGATATTGCGCCTGAGATTGATGGAAATGTGGGATGCATGGAACAACAGAAAGGAACCCCCAAGCAGTATCCCTAGATTTCTGGAGTTATTCCCTAGATCTGGAGGTGTTACTACTGACCCCATCAGCCACACAAATATTCATATGGGACAACCTACCATGACTGCTAACTTCTTCGGAACACCCTCTGAGGCTCACCCCCAGGTGTTCCCATCTGGAATTGCTCCCAACATCTTCACAGCTCCACCATCCTCTGCAACAACCCAACCATCACTACCAAAGCATGTTTTTGTCCCCTCGGTCTTCACATTCCAGAATCCCGTCTTTCAGGCTGACCCTCCTCATTATCCTCAATACACCTATTGTCAGCCACCATATGAGCTTACGCCGGGGCAGGACAAGACCCCCAATGCCCCAGAGCAGGATGAGATGGCAAAGAGAATGAGGAGTCTCGAGCAAAGCTTAAAGAATATGCAAGGCTTGAACGGGCACAAAATGTCTCCTATACCGATCTATGCATGTTCCCGTATGTACACTTGCCATCAGGGTTCAAAATACCAAAATTTGGAAAGTACGACGGGCACGGTGACCCCATTGCTCACCTAAAGAAGTATTGAAATCAGTTACGGGATGCCAGTGGCAAAGAAGAACTGTTGATGGTATATTTCGGGGAAAGATTAGTTGGCATTGCTTCAGAGTGGTATATGGATCAAGATGTCTCACGTTGGCATATATGGGATGATCTGGACCGAGACTTTGTTCGTCAATTTCAATATAACATAGACATTGCGCCAGACAGGAACTCTTTGGCGAATCTAAAGAAAAAGCCCTCAGAAAGTTTTCGCGAATACGCAATTAAGAGGCGCGAATAGGCGTCAAGAGTGAAGCCACCAATGGATGAGGTCAAGAAGGTCACTGTTTTCCTGCAGGCCTAGGACGCAGATTATTTTCAAAATATGATGTCCGCCATAGGAAAGCCTTTAGTAGAGGCAATAAAAATTAGATAAATGGTAGGAAATGGGCTAAAAACGGGCAGAATATTGAGCCAGTCGGCCATAAGAGCAACCTCCCAAGACATCCATGGCGGGTCTAGAGGAATTGCAAAAGGTAAGAAGAAAGAAGAAACAGTGATGGCAGCATCGGGAGGAAGAAGGTACCGGGCTCCTATACCGGTGTTCTCAGAAAGAGCCCTTCACACATATATGACTTATGCTCCTCCACCTTATGCGGTCATGAATGCTCAACCGTTCGACCGACCGCAACCACAAGCTAACCAAAATCCACCTCCATTCCAAAGCAACCAGCCTCCTTACCAAAACCAATATAATTCCCGACCACCACAAAATAACTTCCGCCCTCGGGAACCACCTAGACAACCAAATTTTACCCCGATTGGTGAACCCTACTCCAGTTTGTTCCCGAAGATTGTCCAGATGAATCTGCTGCAACCGATTCCCCAAAATAGGCAGAACCCGAAATCTCCAGCCTATCAATGGGGTGTCCACAGTGCCTATCATTTAGGGGCTGAAGGGCATAGTACTGACAACTACTGGACACTGAAAAAACTATGGAAGATTTGATCGAACAAGGAAAGATAGTGTTGTGGGATGAAGAAGTCCCGAATGTTACCAATAATCCTTTGCCCGATCACAACAACGGGCTGGTAATCGGTATGATTTGTGAAGACTGAGAATTTGATCCGGCCCTGAAATCCATAATTTCTATTGCCGATGCCGAAGGGAAGCCTAAGGCAGTCCCAAAATAGGAAAAAGGGGAGAAGAAGAATAAAACTCTCAAAGTTGAGCCTGAAAAGAAAACTGAGACAAAAGCAGAGCCAGTGCCTCCTAAACACAGGGTTCTTTATGTTCCGCGGGGTCACCAAGAGAAGCCTCTAGTTGTGAGCACTCCGAGAAAGTTTGAAGTAAAGAAGGGGACATAAATGTATGTGCCAAAGGGGGCCTATGTGGTACAGGGGACAATTAAACCACCTCGGCTGAGTGAGCCAGTGGTTACTGGACGCGCACCACAGAAGCCAATGACCGACCCCTCTGCAGTGCCATGGAACTCCCAGGAAGAGTCCCTGTTGAAAAATAGTCAAATGTACAAGAGGTAAATAGCACCACACAAAAGCGCTTTCCATCTAAGAAGACGGTGAGCACCGAAAAAGTAGAGGCCTTCTTTCAGAAGATGAAAATGCCTGATTACGAAATGGTGGAGCAATTGAGGAGGTGTCCTGAGCAAGTGTCACTATTGTCATTGGTGACCAAATCCGCCGAACACCAAAAGATCCTTATGAAAACCTTGAATAAGGCATACGTGCAATTGAAACATCAGCTGAACAGCTAGAAAGGATGGCAGAAAGATTCTTCGTCGTCGATCAACTCGCTTTCAGTAAAAATGATTTGCCTCCAGAGGGAGCGACCCACAACAAAGCCTTGCACCTGACTGTCAAATATGAGGGCTACTACGTCAAGCGAGTCATGGTGGATGGAGACTCGGGGGTTAACATCTGCCCACTCTCCACGTTGCAAAGAATGGAAATCGGGACAAGGAGGATTCGCCCCAATAATGTTTGCGTGAGAGCTTTTGAAGGCATCAAGAGGGATACCATCGGTGAGATTGATTTAATATTGACCATAGGCCCGGTGGATTTCGAGGTAAACTTCCAGGTGTTGGACATGGATACATCGTACAATTTTCTCCTGGGAAGGCCATGGATCCATGCTGCATGAGCTGTGCACTCTACCCTCCACCAGATGGTAAAATTTGAGTATGAAGATCAGGAGATCGTGGTCCACAGGGAAGATGAGTAGTCCATTTATCGTTACCCATCTATTCCATGCTTGGAGGCGAGGGAAGGGAGTGAGAATATTGTTTATCAAGCCTTTGAAATTGTTGTAGCTGACCAATGCGAGAAGGGAAATCTGTGCCCCCAGCCTTTCCCCTCTAATGCTTCTATCATAGTGGCTAAAGAAATGATTAGACACGGTTTTAAACCAGAAAAAGGGTTGCGAAAAGATTTGCAAGGAATATCCTAGCCAGTAACTCCAAAGACAACGGAAAAGTATTTTGGGATAGGCTTCCACCCAACCCCAGATGATGAAACGTAGGCCGAAGAAAGAAAGAAAGAAGGATGGGTTCTGCCATAGCCATTGCCACATATGTATGAGACCTTTGTCAAGCCTAAGTATGGCGAAGAAGAAGACGATGAGGTCTTCACGGCTGAGGACATAGAAGATATCTGCGGAGCTATGAGGCAAATTCATTATGAAACCAACATGGTCCAGCCAGGGGAAGGGACTAGCACCGCTGAGGTGCTCTACATGGGACCAGATGCCTAATTCCAAAATTGGAAGGATACGCCATTCCCGATCAGGCGGGAGTCCCGATAGACTAGCCATGTCACCTTTTATGCACCTCGAGTTATTTCAGGGTGTATCTCGGATGTTTCTTGTAGTTTCTTGTCTTTTAAATTCCTGAATGTAAACCCTGTTATCTTTCCAAATTCCAAGAAATGAAATCAATATTTCATCGTCCATTTTTCTCTTTATTTTTCCGGATTTTGGTTATTTTCCCTTTTCATTTTTCTTTTTAGTTATAATAATGTGTCTTTAAATAACATGACATGCTTGCGGACTTCATGCCCAGACTCAAACATGCTGTCTAACTGTGAAATAATAAATCAAGAACCGGAATGTGACGAAGAAAAGGCTTTTAGGGAAATAAACCGAGAATTGGAACAATTTGAGAACAAACCTAAGCCAAATCTGAATGACACTGAACCGGTTAATCTTGGAACTGCCGAAGAAATAAGGGAAACCAAAATAAGCATTCACACAGATGAGAAAACTCGAGATGCAATAATCCAACTCCTGTTTGAGTTTAAAGATGTGTTTGCTTGGTCGTATGATGACATGCCAGGACTGAGTGTGGACCTAGTGGTGCATAAGTTGCCAATTTATCCCGATTGCCCTCCAGTGCAGCAAAAGCAAACAAAATTTAAAATTGATATCAGTGATAAGATCAAAGAAGAAACCACAAAACAACTGAAGGCGGGGGTAATTCGAGTGGTCCGATATACTACATGGTTAGCCGATGTGGTTCCAGCGCAAAAAAAGGACAGGAAAACCCGGGTATGTGTGGACTATCGAGATTTGAATAGGGCGAGTCCCAAAGACAATTTCCCTTTTCTCAACATCCACATCCTTGTTGATAACTACACCAAACATGAAATATAGTCCTTCGTGGATTGTTACGCAGGATATCATCAGGTGTTGATGGATGAAGAAGATGTCGAGAAGACAACTTTCACTATACCCTGGGGTACCTACTATTATCGGGTCATGCCATTTGGACTGAAGAATGCCAGGGCAACCTACATGAGAGCCATAACTGCCATTTTCCATGATATGATGCATAAAGAGATAGAGGTGTATGTGGATGACGTAATTATCAAGTCCCAGACTCAGAGCCACCATGTTCGAGATTTGAGAAAGTTGTTTGAACGGCTGCGCAAGTATGACTTGAAGCTGAATCCAGCCAAATGTGCCTTTGGAGTCCCATCAGGCAAGCTCTTGGGTTTCATAGTCAGCAGGAAGGGTATCGAGTTAGATCAAACAATGATAAAAGCTATTTAAGATCTACCTCATCCAAGAACTAAGAAGGACGTGATGAGCTTATTGGGCAGGTTAAACTATATCAGTCGGTTCATCGCTCAACTGACTACCACATGTGAGCCAATATTCAAATTATTGAAGAAAGATGCGGCAATCAAATGGACGTCTGAATGTCAAGAGGCCTTTGACAAAATCAAGGAATATGTGTCAAATCCTCCAGTGTTGGTCCCGTCGGAGCCTGGGCGACCTCTCTTCCTGTATCTGACAGTGCTGGAAAATTCCTTTGGTTGTGTTCTTGGCAGCATGATATAACTGGCAAGAAAGAGCATGCAATTTACTATCTAAGCAAAAAGTTCACCACTTATGAAACCAAATACACTTTATTGGAGAGAATGTGCTGTGCTCTAAGGTGGGTTGCTCAAAAGTTGAGACATTATCTCCAAGCCCACACTACTTACCTCATAACCAGTTTGGATCCTTTAAAGTATATATTCCTGAAACCGATGCCCACTGGGAGACTGGCAAAATGGCAAATCCTGCTCACTGAATTCGACAGTCTATGTCACTCGCACGGCAATAAAAGCCCAGGCGTTGGCAGATCATTTGGCGGAAAACCCGATTGACGGGGAATACTAACCATTGAGCACGTACTTCCCAGATGAAGAAGTTAATTCAGTAGAAGCCATCTCTGAGGACACTCGGGCTTGGAAAATGTTCTTTGATGGAGCAGTAAATGTAAGAGGTATAGGCATTGGGGCAATCTTGATATCACCCATTGGTCAGTATTACCCAGCTACAACTAGGCTTTGATTTTTCTGCACAAACAATACAACAGAGTATAAAGCTTGCATCATGGGTAAGAATATGGCAATTGACCAAGATGTTGAAGATTTATTGATCATGGGAGATTCTGATTTAATTATTCGGCAAGCCTAGGGAGAGTGGGAGACTCGAGATGTTAAGCTCATTCCCTATTGGCAACATGTGGAGGATCTCACCAAACGCTTCAAGTTGATAGAGTTCAAGTATATTCCTTGGTGTCACAATGAACTAGCTGATGCACTCGCCACTCTAGCTTCAATGCTGTCTTACCCGGGCAATGCTCATATTGATCCTCTGGAGATTCAAAGCAAAGAAAAACATGGTTATTGTAATACGGTCGAGGTGGAACCCAGCATTCAACCCTGGTATCATGATATCAAAAGATTTCTGAAAACACAAGAATACCCCGAGAAAGCCATTGGAGATCAAAAGAGAACCATTAGAAGGCATGCGAGTGGTTTCTTCTTAAACGGTGATGTCTTGTACAAAAGGACCCCGGACCTCAATTTGCTAAGATGTGTTCATACTGAGGAGGCCGGAAGAATTATGCATGAAGTACACGTAGGAGCATGCGGACCTCATATGAATGGTTACGTGTTAGCAAATAAAAATTCTACGAGCGGGGTATTACAGGATAACTATTGAAAAGGATTGTTTCAGCTTTGTTCGGAAATGCCATCAATGTTAGGTTCACGGTGATTTGATTCATGCACCTCCAACAGAGCTTCATCTGATGTCAGCACCTTGGCCGTTCCTTGCCTGGGGTATGGATGTCATTGGGCCAATCGAGCCGAAAGCTTCGAATGGGCATAGATTCATATTGGTTACAATCGATTGCTTCACAAAATGGGTTGAAGCCATCAAACTCAAGTCAGTCAATAAGAAAGCTGTGGTAGACTTTGTGCACTCCAATCTCATCTGCCGCTTTGGCATTCCTGCCACCATTATTACCGACAATGCAACAAATCTGAACAGTCGTTTGATGGAAGAAGTATGCGAACAATTCAGGATAACGCATAGAAAATCTACCCCCTATCGGCCAAAAGCCAATGGTGCCGTCGAAGCAGCAAATAAGAACATCAAGAAGATTTTGAGAAAGATGATTCAAAACTCCAGTCACTGTCATGAAAAGCTGCCTTTTGCATTACTCAGGTATCGTACCACAATACATACATCAATTGGAGTGACCCCATACTTGTTGGTTTACGGAACTGAAGCAGTCATACCCTGCAGAAGTAGAAATCCCTTAGCTTCGCATAATTGTAGAAGCAGAAATTGAGGACAGCGAGTGGGTTAAAACTCGGCTAGAGCAGTTGTCATTAATTTATGGAAAACGGATGGCCGCAGTTTTCCACGGGCAGTTGTACCAACAAAGAATGGCCCGTGCCTATAACAAGAAAGTGCGTCCCAAGAATTTTGAAGTGGGACAGCTCGTGCTCAGGCGCATTATCCCTCATCACCAGAAAGCAAAAGGGAAGTTTGCTCCTAATTGGAAAGGTCCATACGTAATCCGGAAGATATTGCCAAGAGGAGCACGGTATTTGGGAGACGTCGAAGGAAATGATCCTGAAACAGCAGTCAATGCAGATGCACTAAAAAGGTATTATGTCTAGGTCTTCTGGTTTGTTGGCATTTTTGTAATTGAGATGAAAAAGGCTTTCCTTCTCGCTACCCCAAACACTATCAATCCTTCGTAAACCCTTTTGAGCCAGTTCCGTTTCTTTGGCTACCCTCTTTGGAACCCGAAAGTACAAAAAGAAAAGAAAAGGAAAAGAAAAGAAAAGAAGAAGAAAAAGAAAAAGAGAAGAAAAGAAAAACAAAATTATTTGCCCTGAACTACGTTTGACTAGATTCCGAAAGGATACGTAGACAGCCTCTCGCTGAGGTTCTCTCACATCAAAACAAAAATCCCAATTTTCCCAAAAAATTGAAACTGGGGCAGATAATATAATGGTTCGGCCATGAATCCGTCGAAATGGTTCCAAAGTTGTAGTTTTGCCCAAAATCCTTTTTACCCCAAAGACCCTGTCCAAGTCCTTCCGATCAATTGGCAAAGGCAGGGAAGTGGAAAACGTCATTGTTGGAACCAGATACAATTCAAGTTGAGAGAAATAAAATGAAGGAGTCCTATTGTTGAAAACCTTCGGGCACCATAAGGTGATGGTGAGTAGAGAAAATGAAAATGAGAGAGTCCGCTTAGTGAAAACTCACAAAGAGCACTATCGGGCGACGGTGAGAAGAGAAATGAGAGAGGTCGATTGGCGAAAACCCGCAAAGGGTGCTGTCGGCTGAAAAGAAGACATCTCATCACTAAAATAGTCCTGGCAAGGTTCCCTGGTTTTGAAATGCGGATCAAGAGGTTCACAAAAGGCTGGAAAGTTTATGTGGGGCGGGCATCCAGTCCAAGAAGCATGTCATGTTCATTTGAAGCTAGCATGCACCCCAGATAAGTCCTTGTTTTCCCCCGAAATTGACGCTTCTCTTTAAACTCATATGCTTGCCTTTTGCGTACTTTTCTTTGAATCCCTTTCGGTTTAACTCTGATTCCGTAACTGTTACAAAGAAAATGTGGAAGTACCGGCTTCACAGGGCTCCGCCTGGCAAAAGCCGGAGAAAATACCCAGCCTCAGTGGGTGCGTCAGTCCAATCCCGATTGACCACGGTGGTTGATGCTTTCGAAGCAAAGACATGGGAAAAGAAAGAAAGTCAATGGCAAAGGTCCTAAGAGCAGAATAAAGTGAAAAGGCTAGAGCCCACATGGGTAAGTCATCATGAAGTCTTAAGGCTGAACCCGATCGGTTTGAAAAGAGATTCACCCTCAAGGCCAACAAGTAGCAAAGTTCTCAACGGAAATGGGGCCGGGATCAAGCAATTGGGATGATCAAGACCACAAAACCAACCACCGTTTCAAACTAATAAATTGTGCTTTGTTGGAAACAAGTCTTATTCAGAGCAACCGTGCAAGAAGCAGGTGCAGCTCAAAAAGAAATGAAACATGTCAGTGCTAAAATAACTTTGCAGCAGGAAAACGACCAAAAAGGAAGTTTCCCCAAAATTCTTTCATGAATTTTACTAAATAAAAAGGAAAGTATAAAATAATATGAAAAGAAGAAAAAAAAGAAGAAGAAGAAAAGAAATGAAAATGAAAACCCCAAAAGAAAAACAAATCATGTTACCAAGGAGCATTTTCTTTCCCAAATCCCGGCCAAAAAATCGAGGATCTCCCTATCGTAACCCAAGGAGCTTTTTCTTTTCAAATCCTGGCAAAAAAACTGAGGATCTCCCATGCAAAACCCAAAGAGCTTCTCTTTCCAAATCCTGGCCAAAAAACCAAGGATCTCTCTAGCAAAACCCAAGGAGCTTTTTCTTTCTAAATCCCAGCCAAAAAAACCGAGGATCTTCCTGGCAAAACCCAAGGAGCTTGTTCTTTCCAAATCCCGGAAAAAAAAATGAGGATCTCCCTGGCAAAATCCAAGGAGCTTTTTCTTTCCAAATCCCGGTCAAAAAACCGAGGATCTCCCTGGCAAAACCCAAGGATCTTTTTCTTTCCTAATCCCGGCCAAAAATTCGAGGATCTCCCTGGCAAAACCCAAGGAGATTTTTCTTTCCAAATCGCCGCAAAAAAAAAACCGAGGATCTCCCTGGAAAAACCCAAGGAGCTTTTTCTTTCTCAAATCCCGTTCAAAAAACCGAGGATCTCCCTGGAAAAACCCAAGGAGCTTTTTCTTTCCAGATCCCAGCCAAAAAACCGAGGATCTCCCTGACAAAACCCAAGGAGCTTTTTCTTTCCAAATCCAGGCCAAAAAACCGAGGATCTCCCTGGCATAACCCAAGGAGCTTTTCTTTCCAAATCCCGATAAAACCCGAGGATCTTTTTTCTTTCCGTCCCAGCGTAACGTGAGATCCTTTTTCTTTTTCCGGCATAACCCGGTCATTTTCCAGCATAACCTGGATTAATTCACAAAAAATACACAATCCTAATTTGACTGCTTAGATATTTGTCACAACTAACTCACGGAATGTTCCTAGTGAAAACTGGGGCAGAAAATTTTGTCCGTTTGTTTGTTTTGATATCTTAAGCATGTTAACCTCAAAAGACTAGGTGCGAGATGACCAATGGAATGAATCTCGATTCAGAATCAAGAAAAAAAGAAAAGAACAAAAAATAAATGAACTCAAATGCGAAGCAAGCAAGGGGGCAGATTTCTCAAAATCTGATTGAAGTCACAAGCTTCGCTGATCCTGTTTTGACCCAATGCTGCATGAAGAAGTAAGCATCTACAACTTGCGAGTATCAAGATTCAGATCGAAGTCCATAGCCAAATCAGCTAAGGCTCAAGATCAAGTTCAAGAGAATTATAGATAGGAATCTTGTAACTCTTAGTTGATAGGCATAGCTAGCTTAGCTTTCATTTTTCTTGTGGTGTAATAAGGAGGTCAGCAAGCAGTAAAATCAGCAACAACAATGAAATTCACAGCTCCTGGTAGTCCCAGCGACCAAACCTTCCAGAACTACGCTGACCTGATTCCTTTATAGCTAAGGATAGGTAGGCAACCTTTGAAGCAGGGTTCAGTCAGACGGTTTTCAAAATGCTTCTCCTGGAGTGCCAAGCAGGCAAAAATACTTCATGGTGCTCATCTATCTTTTCCCAAAAACCCTTCGTGTCTTTGAGCAAAGAGGGGCAGGTGTGAGCACGTAATTTTTGCCACGCTTAAATTACTCCTATAAATTCATTAGAATCAGAAATTTTCCTTTATTATTTGAATTTTAGGGAATTAATTTCATGATTTTGTGATTCTTTGCATTTTGTGATATAACTCATGAACAAATATAAAAAGAAAAGCATACTTGAATTTAGGATCCAATTCTAGATTTTTTTTAACTAATATCACAAAAAATAGAAGAAAATTACAAAAAATAGTCACTTTTTGCATTTTTGCATTTTTTGTTTAGTTTCCTTTTTAACTAGGATTTATTCTATTTTAGAAAATCAATTGGTCTAATTTTGGAGTTAAATTAGGTTTTGTTAATTTTGCAAAGAAGTAAAAAAATAAATAAAAAAAATACAAAAAAAATAAAAGAAGAAAAATAAAAAAAATCAAGGGCCAGGTTGTATTTGGGCCATTTTTCGTGCCAGCCCCCAGCCCAAGACCCCTTCCAATACCCGTTTCCCCAGCCCAATCCACGAAAATACCCGATTCAGCACCCCCCATCCAATGAAAAAACGACACCATTTTGGCATCAACTAATCTTGACCGTCCATACTCCCAAATCCAATGGTCCAGATTTAGTCCATAATTTTACATAAAAGAGTAATAACACTTTACAAATTATAGAGACAGCCCTCCATCTTCCTCGTACCCATGCTTCTTCGCCGGCTCCGCCATAACCCCACCGTGTCTCCGCCGCTGGCCGGAAATCGCCTCCGCCGGCGGTGACGCTCCAAATCCGCCCAAAATTACACTTTTGAATCCTCTCCCTCTCCTATTTCCAACCCCCAAAACCATCTTCCTCAAATCATAACCAAGCCTCTCGAATATTAGATCAAAAAATTCGGCCAAAACTTCATCCCGTCCAAATCTAACCAATTTCACACCTTGTACTCTCCTAACCCTCCTCATCTCTAATCTCAAACCAAAACCTCTCAAATCTCAGCAAAACCCCTTTAATTTTAAATCTATGGTTTCGAAGGTGGCACTGTTTGAATTTTCAAGAACTCGAAGGATTTTTTAATTAATGTTATATGTTTTTTAAACATGTAACATTAATTAAAATATCAATTTCGATAAATCAGTCAAAACGAAGAAAACAACAGAGAGTTCCATTTTTATTTTTAATTTTGATTATTCTAGTTTTTCTTGTCGATTTTTGTTTAATCTTGTTTGATTCCTGTTTTGATTTCTTGCTTACTCTCGTTTAATTCATGCTTCGTTCATGTGTGATTCCTATTTCATCCAAAATTTTAGTCATGATTTTTATTCGTTTTTGTTATTTTGTTCTCTCTTTTTCTCTTTTCTTTCTTATCGATTAATGATTATGTGTTAGTTCATGTTTAATTGTTTAGTTTAAAAGTTTTATTGTTAATTTTGATTAATGGTTTGGTAATTTATGAATTAGCTTAACTGGCAGTCTTATTTAGTTCAATACTATAGTGTTGAACATGGTTGGATACAGCTGAATAGTTTGGTCTTTTAATTAGCTATAGTTAAATTTTAACTAAGGAAAGGGGGTTTGGTTGGGTTAGTAATTTCAGGTGAAATCAAGGGTAGTTTAGGCACCTGGAATGGGTCAATTTGTTAAGGCTCAGTAATTTCAGAACCAAAATAAGGGTAGTATAGGTATTCCATAGGTAGAAAACAAAGCTAGAACACCCTAGGGCTGTCTAGAAGGGGACCTTAGTGTAAGTTTCTGCATTCTTAATGCAGTAACTTGGGCAAAAAGACACAAAATTACGGATTAAGGTACAATTTCTGAAAATAAAAAAGGGGGGAAAATGGGGAATGAGTTCCAGAATATTCTGCCCTCTTTCTTTCCTATAAAAGGCAGACCTAGTGCCTTCATGAACAAGTTTAAGACCTCTGAAAATTCTCCAAACTCTCCA
>MU752360.1:0-26041 GCA_026770625.1 Nicotiana glauca | reverse complement strand
ACACGCTCCCACAATCTTCTAAAATAAATATCGAGTCTGCTCATTCCAACCATCAGTCGCACCAAAGCTGAAAAGCGATCAAGAATCCCTACCCAGAATACAAAGCCTTTTTCGCAAAACATCGATCTCCGACGACTCTGAAACCAATACCAATTTACTCTAATCATTCAACCCTTTCCTTGCTCATCCTAACCTGTGACATCATAGTCATTACCAAGCTGTAACCTTGATCCACACTTCAAATTCTATACCTCTCACTGCACCCAACGTGCCGATATACGATAGATACAATTTCTATCACAACCCTGGAACCACTGATAAACTAACTCTTCATCATACAAAACTTTTCATTTAACTCACTTTAGGAGAATCATAGCAACACCTAGGTAACTTACCATAACTGTAGGATATGCAAATATGCAAGTAGTGGTCCAAGCCACCATACTCCTTTCCGGAATCTGTTTCCGCATAACAAGCCATAACAATAGAAGGCTTCTGAATAACATCAATTGCGGCAGCTGACAAGCCTGATACATATCGCTACAAATCATACACGCAACTTGATCATACTGAATGAACCGAGCACAAATCCTAACATGCCAAATTCAACTATGGCTAATCAACCCCTTTCCTTCAATTTATCCTTGAGTGCTTTGGAAATAGTACCAATTCTCTTCAACATATAACATGCTCCATCTACACTCATCCCGAGTGACCTTGAACCACGAGACAATGCTGTCTCAACCCCTACGAACCATTTCGTACTTCCCAATTGCTACATCACAAGCCAACCATCACGAAACATTCTGTGCCACTTCTCATAAGCTGCTTTCCAAGCTTGATCCTCAATTATGCCTATAAACTTGACATTATTAGGCACCATACTTTACCTCTTGAATTCGCTAGGACCGTTACTGAGAGCCATCCGCTCTGACTTGGTCCCGAATATAATCGGCTACATAGATCTTATAACACATGAGTACCCTCTCGACGAGGCACCTAGCAGAATTACTCCCTTTAAAACCTGCTTCCATACAGGGCACACATCCCGAATCCTTTCCCAAGTTCGAACATGAGGCCATAAGGCCAACCATAGAACATCTTTACTACTTATGGTAGTTTTCTGGAGCTGAGACAATCCCTCAGTATGCTATTAACAAGAAACTTCGCGAGTAGCTAACCATGCAGCCCAAATCATAAGCGGTGGGACTCTCCCACTTAGCATAAAGCCATTATTACAATACTCTGGATTTCACCATTATTCTTAATCTCTTGTTGACAAAACCCTGTGCAACCATCCACCGCAAATTCTCGGGATTCTCATGTGAATCTCCATTTCTCATATTCTGAATCATCATCCACCTCCGCACCAACAATCACTGGCATTCTCGATATCTTACCGCAGTAACTAAATTTGATGCTCTAAATCATTAACACCATTCGCACAACAATTCCTTGTGCAGCATATCCACTAGAACTCTTCGTAGAAGCCTCACCAACCACGCGACTGCTAGCCTGCTCACCGAAATACCCCACCTGTCGAAATCACTACCCGACATCTCCCGACGATGCTGCATGGGGTACCATTACTACGACATCAATAACCCTTCCGGAGTTCGAGCTCACTCTCCAGCTACACGAGCCCATTCACCCCTCGTGGACACCAATTAAATATGCGACAACATCCTTTCGCCTCAAGGTCATGCTACATCTTTCTTCACTTCAAGCAACTCCTTTCTGTCATATACAACCTCCTGCCGCATAACAACACTATGCTTCGAGTTATTCTACCAACTTCCATTTACCATCGCTGAAATCCCCACTTCAAATTAGATCTGAAAGCGTCGATAACCAAGCACTGATATTCTCAAGTCGTTCAAGACCTACGCAGCTCCGCTACTCTCCCACTTTGGTGGGACTCATCTCCTTAATCGGTCACTCGAACTTGCTGCTCGTACTCGGCCTTTAGAAATTTTAAACACCGCCTGGCACTTCCCACATATCCTTTCTCATCTCTTGCTGCTCAGTTGTTGCCTTAATAAAATTTATCTTCATAGTACTTAAATCCACAATTTGCTATTAATCTCAAGCCTCTCCAAAGGTCGTTTTTATCACACCACCAACATTTACAATACTGATTCAGTCCGGAACCACCGCATCCCGCGATATCCGATAGCTGCATTTCCAATGCCATTTCACAATATCTTGCCTTAAGGGCTAATCATAAAAGATCATAACACCGATAAACTTAATATGTCCAATTAGGACAACAGCACCCCAATAGAGGAGAGAACTCCTTCACGCTTGCAATTACGATGCTTGATTACTTCCACTAGTCCACATCTGACCATCCTTGGTTCGATTGATTTTCCCTTGCCAGGAATAAAATACTGAATCCCATTGATTACACACTGAGTAAACCTCCCTTCAATTACACACTGAGTAAACCTCCCTTCAATTTATTCACTGCCCTGACACGTGGGCAAACACCCTACCATCACAATAATACTGCGGAATAATCGCTCGTAAGCATCATGGCAACTTGTGCCTGGTCTCAAGGCTCTCAGAAGATCTGTTACGGAGCTAAAACAATGGAATATCCCTCCATAATATGACTATGATAGTCCAATCAACTATACCGGGTGAATCATTCTNGTGTCACAAGTACATGAGCGACTACTGATAAGAGAAGTAAAATACAACATAACATCCGTCCGGAATACAATGGATAGGAAAGAAATACAGTGACTAGAAGGAACTTTTAAAGTTGCGGGCCGCCTTGAATACTGCAACTCAGCTAGTTCCCGAATCGTCCATGCTGCTGCGCCCAGTAGGCTGCTGGAGCTGTATATATACCTGTCCAACAAAAATGCACAGAAGTGTAGTATGAGTACGTAATCAACGTGTACTCAGCGAGTGTCCAGCCTAATCCCGAAGGGGTAGAGACGAGATGGTCAACTTTGACACACTCTAATGGTCCAACGGTTATTTATTCTCAATATACATATCAACAGTGGATTTATTATCTAACATGAATTTTATCCAAATAGAGGAAACAAGTAAACACGTAATTCCTTCATAGGAAATTTCCAAGGTTTCTTTTCATTTTTAACAATATGATCTCGAGCCATAATGAGGCATGTAACAGCTTAAATGAATCCAGGCAGCAATATAAGCATGCACAAATCATACCGAGGCGACGGCCCGATCCAACATAAATAAATGTGCACTTGCCGAGGGTCGACGACGCGCCTATAGATGCATCTATTAATCTGCCGAGGCATTCGGCCCGTTCCAAAATAAACACACACAGACAGATAAACAGTCCGGAAGTCAACGTGGAGCAAACATCTAGAAGGTCAATTCTCTTTATTAATTTGAGAAAAACGAAGCTTAAGTCTTTTAGAAAATCCAATTTTTTAATTTAAGCTGATTTAAGCAATCTGAGCTATCAATGATTTCACATTTATCCCACATATAACATGTTTTTGGGTCCTAAACTACCCAGATAATAGCATAATAGCAGCTACGCACGGACTCTCGTCACCTCGTGCGCACGTAGCCCCTACAACTAGGAGCATATAATCAATTTAACTCACCTATGGGGTAATTTCCCCCTCACAGAATTAGAAATAAGACTCATCTCGCTCCGAAGACCTGCCACCGGCATTCTATATCCTTCCGAAGGCTTGAACCAACGCACAACGCCCTGAAACTAGCCAATGATCATACAAATCCATTATATATACTCAACTATACCTTACAACTCAATTTACAACAATTCTTAACCCCGAACGAAAAGTTGACCAAAATGCCCTCGGGCCCACATGCCCGGAATCCGAAATTTTTCGAAGATAAAGGTTACCCATGACCTTAGGAACTCAAATATATAATTTCCTTCTAATTCCATACTCAAAATCATGGCTAAAATCCAAGGTTATAATCTTCTAGGTTTTCAACCAAACCCCAATATTTACACTAATTTCCATGCTTAATCTCATACAAAATCAACGTATTTAGCTTATAATAGGTAGGGATAACATACCTTAATCCGTGATGACAAAAATCCCTTCTTGAAGCATCCCCAAATCGCCCCAAGCCAAGAAAATATGAGAGAAATGAACCAAATCCGACCTTTAAAATGACCCTCTGCCTTCAGGCATTTTCGCTTCTGCAATGCCTTTCCCGCTTCTGCGGTCCCGCTTCCGCGGTCCCGCTTCTGCGGACCGCTTGCCGCTTCTGTGGCTCCAAACGACCCCAGGCTTTCCGCTTCTGCGGTCAGCCCCACCGCTTCTGTTGTTCTGCATCAGCAGATCAAGGGTCGCTTCTGCGGTCTTTCCTCCCCCCGCCCTCGCCCGCTTCTGCGGTTTCTTCTTCGCTTCTGCGGGGCTGCTTCTGCGGTCCCATTTTCGCAGAAGCGAAAATACCAGATACCAGCAACTCAGCTCTTCCAAAATCAAACTTTTGATCCGTTAACCACCCGGAATCCACCCGAGGCCCCCGGGACCCCAACCAATCATACCAACCAATCCCAAAACACATTACGGACCCTCTCGAGGCCTCACATCATATCAAACAACACCAAAATCACGAATTACACCTCAATTCAAGCTTTATGAACTTTGAAGTTTCCAACTTCTATTTCCGATGCTGAAACCTGTCAAATCACGTCCGATTGACTTTAAATTTTGCACACAAGTCATATTTGACATTACGGACCTACTCCAACCTCTGGAATTCGTTTCCGACCCCGATATCAAAAAGTCAACACCCCGGTCAAACTCTCCAAAAACCTTCAACTTTCTATCTTTAGCCAAATGGCTTCATAATGGTCTACAGACCTCCGAATTCACTTCCGATCGTGCCCCCAACTCCAGAATCACTATACGGAGCTATTCATAGTCTCGAAATTCCAAACGGGCATTGATAACACCGATATGCACTTCAAACCAAACTTATAAAATTTCTTCTAAAATACTAACTTCCACAATATGCGTCAAAACGCTCCAGGGTTATCCAAAATCCACTCCGAGCATATGCCCAGGTCCGAAATCATCATACGAACCTGCTGGAACCTTCAGATCCCGAGTCCGAGGTCGTTTACTCAAAAATTCCTATCCTAGTTCATTCTTTCAACTTTAAGCTTCCGAAATGAGACTTCTCTTCCCAATTCAACTCTGGACTTCTCGAAATTCAATTCCGACCATGCGTACAAGTCATAATGCCTAAAATGAAGCTGTTCATGGCCTCCGACTACTGAACGGAGCGCTAGTACTCAAAACGACCGGTCGGGTCGTTACATCCCGAATGGAGTTTGCGAACTAGAAATTCTAAGTAAGAAATTCTGTTGACCCGAGAGAAGGTGTTAGGCACCCCCGGATCCCGTTGTTCTAGTACGGTCGCTTAAACTATTATAATTGGCTAAAAATCTAATTTTAATACATGTCATCCTATAGTACAATTTTAAAGTGTTTTCCACTTTTAATTAATTTTTAAGGAAAGTGAACATCGTTTATAACATGTTTTTGGATCACGTCACATGAAATGCACCCAGATCCTCGACATATTTTATTCAACATTTTGGGATTTGGATTTGGGTCACATGAAATACACACCCGAGTTTAGGAAGGTAAAACTATTAAAGAACGTACCTAAAGCGGCTAACGTGTTATTAACTTTGCGGGAGGCCATAAAAATTCTCTAAACGGCACGTCCCGGTTTCTAAGTATTTTAATATAAGTATTTAAAGAGGGCCACGTAATTTATAAATTTTGTTAGGCGCGGCGCACCTCATTTTTATTTTAAAGAGCAACCTAAAGGAACTACGATTTTCTATTAAGTATTGTCTCTAAAAATGCCTTAATTAATTAGCATTGTTAATTTCTATTATTAAAAGTAATGAAAGAATTTTTGCTTCAAACTCAAATCCACATTTGAACAAGAGGAAAACCTCCTAATTCAAATATGCTACTTGGATCGGAAGGCCCAAGTTATAATTCAAATTTAAAGACCCTTAAATCCAATAGCTTCGACAAGCTGGATGAGGCTTTTAGCGTGCTGGGCCTCAAAAGCCAGCACAGGAGACTGTCCAATTTTTATTTTATTTTTTGTATTTAAAGTTATTTGGAAATTGTCTGAAGCTTGGGCTGCAGGTCCAAATTGACATCCAACAGGTCATGGGACTCAAGATCAAATCCCATATACTTAATTGGGTAACATTAATTACTAGGCTAAAGGTGTTTGGCTTATATACTATTGCGGCTGGGCTAACATTAGGCCTAGTCATCATGAGCCCAGTCAACCTAGGTAATAATGTGGGCATAAGAAAATGAAACAAAATACAATCCAGCCTGACCTTATGCTTATACTCAGGTTATATGGTTATGTTTATCTATGAAATTGTACTCCTTAAGAATGACATGAAATCCATTTTTATGTTTTTATGCATGTTTTGTAGTCGATTCAAGTACTGAAATGAAAAAACAAGCCATGAAGATGGCAAAATACTAAAAGAAAACAGGAAACTTAAGGCTAGACATTTCTACTTAAGAATTCATACAATCAATCCATCAGTGTTTAAACAGTGCAGTGAATACATCAATTTCTAAACAAAGGTCTATCAATGCCCACATATCATCATTATGCCGAAACAAAACTATATCAAACTAAGTTCTACTATATTAAGCTATTGTCCTTCGGAGATTCTAAACAGAGTTTAATAGCGAGGATGTGAAGGAAATCAATCATGGATTCAACAGTCTACAGTAGAGCATCACAATTCAAATACTCCAGTTCATTTTACAAACGCAAATTCCATAAAATCCTGGAAGTATTTGCAATATAATGATAAAATTCAAAAGAAAAGAAAAAAAAATAGTAGTACTTCATTTCATTCCCAAAACTTAATAGCTACATGATGTGTATCTGGAATTAAGGCAAAATAAGAAGGAAACTTGAGTCAGGAAAGTAGCAAATGGCACTCAATAGCAGCAAGCTCGAATCAGCAGCAAAGGAAATGAAACATGAATTGTTTTGAAAACCAATGAAATGAGATTCAACTCTCAATATGGAAGCCAGTTGACAATCAATAGAGAAATTGACCTCAGATTTGATTTCAAACTCAAATTCGACTCACTTTTATACCCTAGAATGCTCAAAAATTGTATTGAAGATGAAGAACTTAGAAAAAAATCTAATAGAACAGTTTTTTATGGGATTTCCTGCTATTTTTTCTAATTTTCAGAATACCTATGATCTAGAATGAACTCTCTACTCTCAGATTTCAGTTTTTGGTTTTTGAATTTGAAATTCAAAATTTTCAGATCCCAAAAACTTGTGGAAATATTTTGGGGGGTTTTTTCATATTCAAAACTTGTAAAACAAGGCAGTAGGGACTGCCTTTTATAGGCAAAATTGAGGGTTCTCTCAGATTTCAGTTTTACACATTTAGTCCCTCTTTTATTTTTTCAGTTTTTACTAATTAATCCCTAAAGTTTTAAATTGTTGCCCAAGTTACTGCACTAAGTTGCTGGTATTTCAACTAAAACCCTATTCTAGAAGATTCTAGGAGGTTCTAGTTTCAACTACAGCATTGTTTTCTATTTAGGAATGCCTATACTACCCTTGTCCTTCCCCTAAATTACATAGCCTAAGTCAATCTAAACCCCAACCGTCTTTTACCCTAGTCAGAATTTGACTAACAGCAGCAATAAGGGATTACTGATTAAATCAAACACTGAAATAATAAAAAAAAAATCGAACACTACCTAAACAGTATTAACTAAACAGGATTGACTAAAACAAATAATAACAAAAAAAGAATTAGAAACTATACTAATAGCGACGAACACTGAATTGAAACAAAACTTGTATCAGAACATATTCAAAACAAAAATTAAACTAACATCAAAAATCACCAAAACAGGATTAACCAAAATCAAAACAAAATTAAAGTAAAAAAAATCAAAAACAGTAACAAGAACAGAATAAACCATGAATAAAAACAAATATTAAACTAGAAAGAAAATCGAACACTCATAAGAATGGAATCAAACTAGGAAGAAAAACTTACTGATTTAATCTTCTAGTCAATTGAACTCGAATCGAGTCAACAAATAATATTATATGTTTGTTCTTGGTAATAACAAACATATAATGTTATGTAGGAACTCAAATCGACACTTGGTAGTATTCGAAAATTCCACTAGTTTTTCCAAAACCCTAGATCCAAAATTTGAGGACTTGCGGTTGGATTTGGGAGAAAATAGCTTGGGGTTTAGGTAGAGGAGTGTGAGATGGTTGTAGGGTGTTGGTTTGGTGGGGAAAGGGTGGTGGCGCCGTCATGGGTGGCGGAGGCGGCGACGCTATTTTTGAAATTTGAAGAGTTTGGTGGATATTTGAAAAAAAACAAGTCCAGATATGGACTGAGGAGAAGATGTGGTGTAAATTTGGGGTTCATCGGGGAATCGCCGCCGACGGAGGCGATTTCCAGCCAGCAGCGGGCGGCGGAGGACGGTGGAGAAGGGGAGGCATTATGTCGGCGTTACAGGGATAGAATGGGAGATGATTGAGGGGTAGGGTGGGCTTATGCGATCATTTTATATTAAGATTTTCCTAGTTCCTGACCGTAGGATCAAGAATCGACGGCCAGGATCACACACCACTGAAACGGGGTCGTTTCATTACAAGGGGTCTAGATCGAGTTTCTTGAGGCGGGTTGGGCCATCTTTGAACGGGTCTTGGGGGTTTGGTTTGGGCTGATGCTAGAATTGGCCCAAAATAAATTGCCAGATTTCTCCTCTTCTTTTATTCTAATTAATTTCCTTCTTTTATTTAAAAACAACTCAATTTCATTTTATTTCTTTTGATTTTTGTTTTTTTGTGTTAAAAGCAAAACTAAAACTAACAAAAACCTAGATTAAACTAAAATTAAACTAATTTATTTTCCTAAAACTAACTAAATCCCAATTTAAAAAGAAAACTAAACAAAAAAAATGTAAAAAGACTATTTTTTGTTATTTTTCTCTTATTTTTGTGATATTAATTAACTAGTAAACCTAAAAAAAATTGGGTTCTAAAATGCAAATGCGTTATTTTTTGGTATTTTTTATGGATTATGCCAACTCAAAATTCACACAAAAATGCAAACAAAACAAAAATCATGCAATTAATTCCCTAAAATCAAATACTAAAGAAAAATCCTAATTTTTAAGAGTTTTATAGGAATAGTTCAAGCGAGACAAAAATAACGTGCTCACAGGAGAAGTTTAGCTGGGTGTGGTAGCTCAGACCGATGATGGAGCAGCTATGTATACCGATGCTTTATTGAGATTGGACAGGTTCACCAAGCTCTTCACTACTACTTTCAGTGGTGCATCATCTGAGGATCCCCTGGATTATCTAGACAGCTGTCATGAGGCAGGAACATGGGGATAATGGAGACCAATGGGGTCGACTTTTCTACTTTTTGCTTATCTGGATCTGCCAAGACTTGGTGGAGAGATTATTGCTTGGCTAGACCAGTCGGATCAACAGCTTTGACTTGGGAGCAGTTTACTCAGCTATTGCTGGAGAAGTTTTTCCCTATCACTCAGAGAGAGGCCTATAGGAGGCAGTTTGAGCATCTCCAGCAGGGTTCTATGACTGTTACTCAGTATGAGACTAGATTCATCGACTTGGCTCGTCATGCTCTTATCATACTTCCTACCGAGAGAAAGAGAGGGTGAGGAGGTTCATTGATGGACTTATTCAGTCGATTCGTCTTCAGATGACTAGGGAGACTGGGAGTGATATATCTTCCCAAAAGGCAGCCAATGTGGCCTGGAGAGTTGACATGGTTCTATCGTAGGGAGGTGGTGATGGATCGGACAAGAGGCCTCGTCATTCAGGCCGATTCAGTGGTACCTCATCTGGAGGCAGGGATTCATATGGTAGAGGCCATCCTCCTAGGCCTTTTCAATCAGCACTTCAGGTTTCTCACGGTGCTTCAAGTGGCCGTGATCCTTAGATGCAGTATTCTGATCCGCAGTCCTATAGTGCACCACCAACTCCTATCAGTGCAGCGCCGCTTCAGAGCTTTCAGGGTGGTCATTCAGGTCGTTAGGGCCAGCAGTTTTTGCAGCCGAGGGCTTGTTACACTTGTGGTGATATGGGTCACACTGCTAGGTTTTGCCCTCGAGCACCGAGTAGCTCTCAGCATCAGAGTTCCCGTACCATGGTTCAGGCACCGAGTGTTCTAAAGCTCGCCCGGCCAGCTAGAGGTGGCGGTAGAGGTGCTAGAGGTGGAGGTAGAGGTATTAGCGGTGGAGCTCAGGCCGCTAGAGGTAGAGGCCAGCCAGCACCAGGCCATCCCAGAGATGTAGTTCAGGGTGGTGGGGGCCAGCCCCGATGTTATACTCTTCCAGCCAAGCCCGAGGTTGAGGCTCCCAATGCAGTTATTATAGGTACAATTCTAGTTTGTAGCAGATATGCCTCGATTTCATTTGATCCAGGGTCTACATACTCCTATGTGTCATCTTATTTTGCACCATATCTAGTCATACCGACCGATTCTTTGAGTGCTCCTATTTATGTGTCTACAATGGTGGGTGATTCAATTGTGGTAGAATAAGTGCATCGTACATGCATAGTTGTGATTGAGGTCTTGAGACTCGTATAGATTTGCTTCTTCTAGACATGATTGATTTTGATGTCATATTAGGGATAGACTGGTTATCACCTTACCACGCTATCTTGGACTGTCATTCCAAGACTGTGACCTTAGCCTTGCCGGGTTCACCTCATTTAGAGTGAGAAGGGACTCCTAGTCATTCCACCCGCAATGTCATCTCTTAAGTGAAGGCTCGACAAATGGTCGAGAAAGGGTGTTTGGCCTATTTGGCCTATGTTCCTAATTCTAGTGTTGAGGTTCCTTCTATTGATTCTGTGCCTGTTGTTTGTGAGTTTCTTGAGGTATTCCCTTCAGACCTGCTAGGTATTCCAACCGACAAGGATATTGACTTTTTCATTAATTTGGCTCCAAGCACTCAACCCATTTCTATCCCGTCGTATTGTATGGCCCTGCCTGAGTTAAAATAGTAGTTGCAAGACTTGTTTGAAAAGCTTTTCATTAGACCTAGTGTTTCGCCTTGGGGTGCGCCGGTGTTGTTTATTAAGAAGAAGGATGGATAGATGCGAATATGTATAGATTACTGGCAATTGAACAAGATTACAATTAATAATAAGTATCCACTGCCGAGGAATGATGATTTGTTTGATCAGCTTTAGCGTGCCAAGGTATTTTCAAAGATTAACTTGAGATCTGGCTACCATCAGTTGAGGATTAGGGCATCTGATGTCCCTAAGATAGCTTTCCGCACTCAGGACGGGCATTATGAGTTCTTGGTGATGTCATTTGGGTTGAGAAATGCCCCCATTAGCTTTTATAGATTTGATGAACCGAGTGTTCAGGCCTTATTTGGATTCGTTCGTGATAGTCTTCATTGATGATATTTTGATCTACTCCCGCAGCTGGGAGGAGTATGAGCAACATCTTAGAGTGATTCTTCAAAACTTGAGGGATAGTTAGTTGTATGCTAAGTTTTCGAAGTGTGAGTGCTGGTTGAGTTCAGTTGCATTCCTGGGTCATGTTGTATCAACAAAGGGTATTTGGGTTAATCCAAAGAATATTGAGACAGTCAAGAACTGGCCTAGACCAGCATCAGCTACATAGATCCATAGTTTCTTGGGATTGGCAGGCTACTATCGTCTATTTATGGAGGGGTTTTCATCTATCGCAGCCCCGATGACCAGGTTGACCCAGGATGGTGCCCAGTTCAGGTGGTCGGAAGAGTATGAGGCGAGCTTTCAGAAGCTCAAGATAGCTTTGACTACGGCATTGGTGTTGGTTTTGCCCACAAGTTCAAGGCTATATACAGTTTATTATGGTACATCTCGTATTGGACTTGGTGCGGTATTGATGCAGGATGGAAAGGTCATTGCCTATTCTTCGCGGCAGTTAAAGATTCATGAGAAGAACTATCCGGTTCATGATTTGGAGTTGGCAGCCAGTGCTCACGCATCCAAGATTTGGAGGCATTATCTGTACGGCATGGCATGTGAGGTGTTCACGGATCACAAGAGTCTGTAGTATTTGTTCAAGCAAAAAGAGTTGAATTTAAGGTAGACGAGATGGTTGGAGTTGTTGAAGGACTATGATATTACCATCTTATATCATCCGGGAAAGGCCAATGTAGTGGCCGATGCTTTGAGTAGGAAGTTAGCTAGTATTGGCAGTCTTGCTTATATCCCGGTCGGTGAGAGACCGCTTGCTTTGGATATTCAGGCTTTGGCCAATCACTTCGTGAGATTGGATGTTTTTGAGCCTAACCGTGTGTTAGCTTGCACAGTCGCTCGTTCTTCATTAGTGGAGCATATTCGAGATAGACAGTATGATGATCCTTATTTGTGTTTCCTTAGAGACAGTGCAGCACTGAGGTGCCAAGCAGGTTACCTTAGGTGATGATAGAGTTTTGAGATTGTAGGGTCGAGTTTGTGTACCTAATGTGGATAGACTTTGAGAGTTGATTTTGGAGGAGGCCCATAGCTCCCAGTACCCTATTCATCCACGCGTCACTAAGATGTATTAGGATTTGCGGCAGCATTATTGGTGAAGAAGAATGAAGAAGGATATCATTGCATATGTGGCTCGATGTTTGAATTGTCAACAGGTTAAGTACGAGCATCAGAGGCCTGGTGGTTTGTTCCAGAAGATTGAGATTCCTGAGTGGAAGTGGGAGCATATTACTATGGACTTCGTTGTTGGACTCCCACTGACTCAGAGGAAGTTCGATGCAGTGTGGGTTATTATTGATAGGCTGACCAAGTCGACGCATTTCATTCATGTGGCAGTCTCCTATTCTTCCGAGCGGTTAGCTAAGATATATATCCAGGAGATTGTTTGTCTTCATGTTATGCTCATGCCTATTATTTCGGACCGAGGTACGCAGTTTACCTCATATTTTTGGAGAGCAGTTCATCGAGAGTTGGGCATACGTGTCGAGTTGAGCACAGTGCTTCATCCTCACACGGACAAGCAGTCCGAGCAGACTATTCAAATTTTGGAAGATATGCTCCGATCTTGTATCATTGACTTTGGAGGCTCGTGGGATCGGCTTTTGCCTTTAGCATAGTTTGCCTACAACAACAGCTACCAGTCGAGTATCCAGATGGGTCCTTATGAGGCTTTGTATGGTAGGCGGTGTCGGTCATCGGTTGGATAGTTTGAGCCGGGAGAGGCTCGATTGTTGGGTACGGATCTAGTGCGGGATGCCTTGGACAAGGTCAGGATTATTCATGATAGGCTTCGTACAACTCAGTCTAGGAAAAAGAGTTATGTTGACCGCAAGGTTCGTGATTTGGCATTCATGGTCGGCGAACGGGTATTGCTTCGAGTTTCGCCTATGAAGGGCGTGATGTGATTTGGGAATAAGGGCTAGCTTAGCCCTAGGTTTATTGGCCCGTTTAAGATTCTTGATCGAATGGGAGAGGTGGCTTACAGACTTGTGTTGCCGCCGAGCTTATCAACCGTGCATCCAGTGTTTCATATGTCCATGCTTCGGAAGTATCACGGCGATCCATCCCACGTGTTAGATTTTAGCACTGTCCAGTTGAACAAGAACTTGTCCTACGAAGAGGAGCCGGTAGCTATTCTAGACCGGTAGGTTCTTCAGTTGAGATCGAAGAGTTTTCCTTTTGTTCGTATTCAGTGGAGGGGTCAGCATATTGAATCATCGACCTGGGAGTCCGAGTCCGATATGCGGAGCTGTTATCCCCATATTTTCCCCAACTCAGGTACTTCCTTCTTCTGTCCGTTCGAGGACGAACGATTATTTTAGAGGTGGAGAATGTGATGACCCCAAAGGTCATCACTTGTTTTTAAAGTAAATTATGTGTTCCGAGGCCTTAAAAACCTCTTTCAGCATCACGTCGATTTGCATTTGCAGTCCGAGCGCGTAGCCAGAAAGCCACTATGTGAAAACCTGTAAAAAATAATAAATTTTGACTAAAATAAATTAAGCATTTTGGGTAAACGGACCTGGACCCATGATGTGGCAGTCCTGGAGGGTCCGTAGGAAAATATAGGACTTGGACTTTTTCCCGAAATCGAATTCCGAGCTCCAGAGACCGAGAAATAAATTTTTAAAGAAAATTATTTTCTAAAATTATTTATGAGATTTGGAAATTAATTGTGATAAGAACTTGATGGTATCGGGCCTGTATTTTGGTTCTGGCACCCGGTATAGGTCTTATATATGATTTAAGATATGTCTGTGAAATTTGGTAAGAAACGGACTTGAAATAACATGGATTGGATCGTTTTTGAGAAAATTGGAAATTTAATGTTATTGAGAAAATTTTATGATTCTGATGCTAAATTCATAGTTATTGATGTTATTTTAGTGATTTGAATGCACGAGCGAGTCCGTATGATATTTTTAGGTTGATGTGCATGTTTGGTTTGGAGCCCCGAGGGCTCGGGTGAGTTTTGGATAGGCCACGGGGTGAAAGGACTTAAGGAATTGTAGGCCTGCAGGCTTTGCATGTGCGAAGACTGGCTCGCAAATGCAAAGGCCTCGTCACAAATGCAATCAAAGGCCCAGGCCAGCTACCTCGCAATTGCGAGGAAATCCATCGCAAATGCGATGCATCCCTCCTAGCCAGTAGTCGCAAATGTAATGCAATCTTTGCAATTCCCATCTCGTAAATGCGAGAGGTTGTCAGCAATTCCCACCCTAGCAGAGGTCGGGGTCCTCAATGGCGAACCCTGTTCGCAATTCCCATATCTACAACCTGCAAATATTTATTCTTAGCCGAAAATCAACCATTTTTCACATCTTTTCAAAATACAAACTCCCTAGGGTGATTTTTCAAGAACAACTCTTCTTCAAAATTGATTGTAAGTCAATTTTAACTCGTTTCCTTCAATCATTAAGATCTTTTAGCATGATTTCAACTCAAAATCAATGATTTCATGGGGGAAATTGAGTGTTTTGGATAGAACCTAAGTTTTTCAAAAAGTTGGGGATTTGGACCTTGATTTGAAGTCCGATTTCAAAACAAATTATATATTTGGGTTCGTGGGGGAATCGATAATCGGGTTGTGGTTCGAACATCGGGTTTCGACCATGTGGGCCCGGGGGTAATTTTTGACTTTTTGGGTAAAACTTTAGAAAACTCATTTTCATGCATTAGAATTGATTCATTAAGCGTTTATTGATATTATTAAGTAACTTGTGACTAGATACGAGTGAATTGGTGGGGGAATCAAGGGGTAAAGCGATAATTGATATATAAATTGTGTTCGTGGCATCGAAGTAAGCGTTTCGTCTAACCTTCGCTTGATGGATTAGGAGTCGAGTCATATTTGCTATGTGGTGTTTGTCGAGTACAATGTATAGGCATGGTGACGAGTATTTATACGTTGGTGTAAAGCATGCTTGTGAGTCTTATATTATGATTCTTGTGACTTCGTTGTATTTTTTATGCTTTGATGATGATTTCTATTGTTCGCAAAGTTTGGGAAGTAATTGCGGCATTTGAATATTGATGAGCATTGGCTCAAGTCGTTTAATGAAATGTGAAAGTGTAAGAGTTAAATTGAACCCTATTAGAGCATTGGCTCAAGTTGTAAAGTGAGTTTTGAAGTAAAAGCGAAATAGAGAAAAGAATGTCTCCCTTGCTGGGATATTGTTGTTGTTTTGATGTTGTCCCTTGCCAGGACTTTTTGTTGAATTATTATTTCATTGCCGGGATTCTTATTATAACTTCTTTTATTTCCTTGCCCTATTGTTTGTGATTTTTGTTTGGGTGAGGAAAAGAGTTAAAGCCCGAAGGGAGATGCCGTGTATTGTTTTGGTGAGAGAATGTTAAAGCACGAAGGGTGATACCATGTACGATTTGTGAGAAAAGAGCATAAAGCACAAAGGGTGATGTCGTGCTATACGATGTACCATTCCATGCCGATTATAATGATTATATGGTGAGGATGAGAGTAAAATCACGAAGGGTGATGCCGTGCACATTTTCATTACCTTATTGCTTGGGTGAGGACGAGAGTAAAAGCACGAAGGGTGATGTCGTGCACTTATTGTTTTCTGGTTCTTTGTTGATATCTGAGATATATTGTCTCTTCCATTTACATGTTGTCTTTCTATTTTGAATTGATATCTCTCCCGCAGCATGCTACCCCTCCTATACATGATTGTTTATTTCTATATTTCTTCACTGTTGTATATAGTTGAATTACATAGGTGTATTTGGTAGTCTGGTCCTAGCCTCGTCACTACCTCACCGAGTTTAGGTTAGGCACTTACCAACACATTGGGTTGGTTGTGCTGATACTACACTCTGCAATCTTTTGTGCAAATCCCATTGCTGTAGACTTTGGACCGTAGATTGGGTGGCTACCATCAGTCCACGCGGAGATCCAAGGTAGACCTTCAGGCATCCGCAGGCCCTGGCGTCTCCCTCTACCCCTTATTTCCTATTTCATTTCCTTAATTCCAAAAATAGTGTGTCGTTTATTTTCAGACTATGTATGTAGTAAATTCTTAGATCGTCTGTGGTACTGTGACCCCTGTTCTGGGTGGTCGAAGTTCATATAGTTGTGCTGGATTCATGTTCAGATAGCTTATTATTTTTTTTTCTTCCGCTTATGTTAAATTCCGTTGTTTAAATGTTATTACTTCATAATGGTTAAAGAATATAAAATGGGTAAAAAGGTAAATTGTTCAATAATTGGCTTTCCTAGCTCAGTTTAGTAGGCGCCATCACGACTCTTGGGGGTGCAAAAAGGTCGTTACATCTTTGGCACCCTTTCACATCATTCATGACCCTTACTTTCGTTGCGGTAATCCTTCTGTACCAAGGATAACAAATTTCCTTACTCACAAGGGTGACACTTATTATAACTGGCACATACAGTCCCTTAAGCTTAACTTTTTTCACATTGCTTGCTTTAGGGAAACGTCTTCCAGAATGACCTTTAAAGGTTATTCTTCTGTCGTCCATTCTATTATTGCCGGAACGCAATCTTAAATTTTCGTGATGTCAACCATTATCAAACCACTCAGTTCCTAATTCATGTTTAGTTTATCTTGTTCACCAATCCACACTAATTTTTATTATGAGGTGTAACTTTTCCTTCTGGAAGTCGTGTTAGAGTCACAAACTTATTTCTCAAAGTGGCGATATTACTTTATGGCCTATACTTTTTTGTTGTCTCGAGTCTTGTCACCTCTTGTATTTTCCTTTACTTGACTATAGACTCTGTAATACTTTCATTTTTTTATCTACTGTTATCATCCATGTATCACATCTTACTCATAATGTTTCATTAACTCTCTTCTTATTTTCCTACTAATATTTCTATCAATTATTTTATTCCGAAAACTTTGACAAGAGCTTCCTTTGCATTTTTACTCCCATTGCACCATCCATTGGCTCTTGGGGTTGCTTACATTCCCTCCCTTATAAGGACGGGAGCCATGCTAAGGTAATATTTGCCCATTCTAGGCTTCCAGTACCTTTGTTTGTAGTACTGATATCTATATGTACTATTTTAGAATGCACCATCTAGTGTCTCAACAGGAGAATTATTACCACGTTTGTAATATCCTTCGAAAATGTCCACTACTGGTAACTATCCATCCAACATTTTGGGTTATTCTAACCCCGGCTGGATCTTGATATCCCGTCCTTCCCTTAAATATACATGTAAGCCCCCATAGGGCATAATTGAAATGGGTGTGACCAGTTGTACATACCTTTGTTACTGTTGAATATAACTCAAAAATCTTATGTTCCTCTGCCTAAATTATAAACATGGTTAACCTTAAATAACTGGGTGCCTCGTACCCTTCTTCATCTTGCTTCTTTTGCTTGTTGAAACTTGTATTTATCTTCTTAATCTCTCATTGTCTTTGACTATAAAGATGGATAGGCATTATTTCCTTAAGGCTTCTTATCAGGAAGCTTACACCTTTCAGTACATCGATGATCTGCTAAAGACCTCACATTTACTTATCATAGGTATCATACAAAAATCCAATTCCTCTGACTCAGCTCTTCCACAACTATCTCACTTTCCAACCTTCTTTCTGGATGTAGGTATCGTCTTATTATGAATAAAATAGAATTTCAAAATTTAAATTCTTATAAGTGAGCTCTACCACAAGATCTAAAGAAAGAAGAAAGAGTGATAATCCTAAATGCCTTGTAGCCTCTTTCTTATAAGTGTGGTGCACGACACACCCATAAACAAGACTCTACTAGACACGGCTTGTAGACTCCTTAGGACAGAAATGCTCTGATACCACTTTGTCACGACCTAAACCGATGGGCCACGACAGGCACCCGGTATCTTACTCTACCGAGTACCAATGTAACATACCTTTCATATTATTCCATCATAGGTAAATTAACTGGAGTAAAGCATGAGGGAATACAAACTTATACATTTGATGTACGAGCCTATAAGACCAAAATAATCATTCGTGTACTGAACATAGGCCGACAAGGCCATACAATCTTTTACATACATGACATCTGTCTACAAGCCTCTAAGAATATATCATTTTCATAAAGGTCGAGACAGAGTCCCGCCATATCAAACAATACATATCTAAATCGTACTGACCAAATAGGCAACTCCGAAGCAGTTGGTGGGGCATATATAATGTCATAACCTTTTCCATATCTCATATATATATATATATATATATATATATATATATATATATATATATATATATATATAATACCATATGGTCATGTGTCAATGCACATGAATGCAATGCATGAAAAGTACGTCAACAAAATCTCTTGGAGTGTCGTAAGACCATTGTGCCTTTGAATAATATCATGAAGTAAATTTTTTCAACTTACGTATTTTTCTGGGACCCAAGAATAGATGATATAATAATATGACACATGGAGAATCAAGAACATAAGCATATCTAGCATTTCTATGAATAGAGTCATTTATGAAAGTTGTGCATTTTCACGATTCGTTTGCATCGTATGAATCATGCCAAAAGAAATAAGGGATAGCCTTAACACACCTGAACCGATTTTCTTGACAATCCCTTTAACATTATTGATTGCGATAATGCGTAACGGAGGATCGATGTAGGTAAGAATCTATATGATATTCTTTGAGAAAAATTACACCGTACTCCCTTCGAATCGCAAAACCCCGTTACTATAACATCAGTAGTCTTGTATCATCTTTTGTAGCAAAGTCACATTGATAGAATTTTGAATGAGTTGCTAAAGCTTCATCTTAATTTTTGAGATTCAAAGATTGAATTTGAAAGGTTTTCTTAACCTTTGGGAGTGGGCCCTACTATGTGGCTTAGTTGGCTACCAAACTCCCTTAAAATGACACCTTGAATATTGATTTAATAGTCATATCTTATGACTTTGTGGGCTTCCAAATTTGGAGCGGTCAATCTTATCCAATCAATGTATTAACTAATTCCTTAATTAATTTGTTAATCCTCCATTAACTAATATTTAACTAATTATCCACATACTTAAGAATTACCTCAAATTACTTAAAATACTACTCACTTTTCACATACCTTATGGTCATGTAGTAACTTGTATGGTACTAGCCCATAAATATCAGGTATTAATGATCGGCCCGTATTTTATCCCAACATGCCAAACTTGGATGAAAATTCATTTTCTTTGAATTGCTTCCCCTCTCACCTTCACAAATTTACTCGCCACTTGTTTGAAATAGTATAATACTTATAATCTCCAAATAAATCTTATCCTTGAACTGATGTCAATTATCTTACGATAAATACAACTTACATTACTGCAGGGCGTATTATCGTAATATAATACTACAGGGCGTAACATCATCGTAATATAATATTGTAAGGCATAACATCATCATAATAAAATACTGCAGAACGTACTATCGGCATAATATTGCGGGGCGTAATAATATGTTATAAATTATGAATATATTTTAAATATAGGGCTTATCAACAGCTATTTTCTGCACTTTGCCCTAGAGGCAGCCCTTTCTATCACTACTAAATTGCATTCACCCCGCATTTGTTCTGCAAGGATTTAATTTTAGTCATACTTCACTACTCAAGAATTAGAGGCGGAGGCATAATTTGAAGTTTGTGGGTTCTGAATTTGCTACAAAACTTATAGCCCATGTGAGTTATTGGGTTCATAATTAATATATTTTACATATTTAATACATTTCTTAGTACAAACAGAATATTTAAATAAAAGTAACTAAGTTTGGTCGAACATACACCTAATAGACTAGATCCACCTCTGTCAAGAACAGTCAGCATTGATAAGCACTTTAGAGAATAATATTATTGTTTACCGTAAAAATGGTAATAATAATTAAATTTGATTATGGGATTCTAAAAATACGTGATCTATTTTTATGTTAGTTATTAAGCAGTTGATGCTATATGAAAGGCTTATAAACGAGATAAGAGTTTGAGAACAAGGAAATAACCAAATCGAAAGGTTAACAATCGAGGCCCCGAGCCTGTCGATTCGGGGGACTCGGGGTCGATTATGATGCTCGACTAGGAGCTATCGAGGTAAATTGATGAACGACTAACAATTGTGATAAAATCAATGATGGCTCTTTATGGCCAATAATAAGCAATAAATGTAGAACAATAAATGGAAGCGATAATATTAAGAGAATAATATGTTATAGAGTAGAGAGAATGTTCTTGTGTATTTAGTATGGAGCAACATATGTTTACAAAATTATAAGGATCCCCTTTATATATGAAGGGTCATCCCAAGATAGTACAAAATATATTAACTATAAAGATACGACGATGGGACAGCTAGTTGACACACTGATTTGGGTCTAGACTAGCCTGACAGACTTTGTCGTCTCTAGCTATACGCCTTGGGATCCCCACCCTCTCCCCATATACTACTCCGAGGTCGAGCGTCGCTGACCCTTGATAAATGAAACTCGATCATGGCCTCGAGTCTTCGAGACACGTTTGCGAGGTGTCGTAACGATGGTAAATCGGACTCTCCGATTTCACTGTATATAGATAGTCCCCGCATTTCTTAGAGTAGAACGATAAGAAACAACCTTGATAATCAGCTTTCTGAATTTCCCGCAATAACATCATACCGGTGATGCAAGCCTCCGTGATAACCGAAACGTCCCGTCTTTTTATCTTTCTAGAATCATTCAAAGCATTACCGTTTCTTATTCTTCAAAGAAATAATTTTGCTGTCGGTTCAGCTCCCAAGGACTCATTAAATATGCTTGTCGATACGTCTTTCAAACATAATAATGGCATCATCGGTTATGCTGCCACACTTCCTATAAATGGGAGCCTCCTGGAACCAACTTTTTATTCAAGTGTCTTCCCATATCTATCCATCCTTCTCTTCTCAGCATCCTCATCCATTGTTATCCACCATCTTTGAGGCCCATGGCCTTAAGGTTATATGGCAGCGTTCCTATCAGCCATACCATGGCCTTTTTCCTGGGCTTTTCCTTGCCGAGGGAGATTACACTGTCTTGCCGTTGTAGGTTTTGTAGTTACTGCTATTATCATTGGCTCAAGACAACTAGGTAGGGTTCCGATTTCTCCCGCCTCGGGAAAATATTTGGACTCTACACTGGTGCTCAGGGGGGGTTTGGACTTTACACTGCTGCTCACCTCCCCTGACTACCCGGTGCGGTGCCTCACTCCTTTTACTTTCCATGAAGTGAGATGGTACTATCTACTAACTGTTGCATACTGCACCAGTGTAACATCTCAAGAAGTGGCTCCACAATAGTAGTACTAGAGAAATCCATACTAGCCAGATTTTTCACCCAACCACTTCTTAATTCCTTTCTGCTTCTTCTATGTCACTTTCCTCTTCTCCACCACTTTCCTCTTCTTCATCTTCTCCCTTGAAGATACTGCTTTGGAAGACCGGGATGAGACCCCCAAGGGGATGGCGCTCGAAGATACTGCCACCGAGGATACTCCCTCGAGAATAGGCTAGACTCTAGGCTTTTAAGATATGTGTACCTTTTTGCTTCTTTGTTTCTGTGTAAGGACCCTTCGTGATCGTACGAAGGACCCCTCATGGGATTTTGCAATCAAGTGTTAATGAATATAAAGATATTCTTCAATTTTGTCTTTGATGTATGCTATATTTCCCTTTATCTATGTTTGTGAAGAATCTGAGTATATGACCTCACCGATTGGTGAAAATATCGAGCTAGGGTGCGAGTGTTTCTTTTGACTTTTGATTTATTAACATGGCTTCCCATAGAACCCTTTGCCGTTCCATGGACTGAGCCTGGATTGGACTAATAAACTCGGGTCGTCGGGACCCTGACTTTGAGTTGAATGGAAGTAGGGCTTTGAACCCTTAGATTGAGACTTAGCCTTTAGACCCTGCAGTAATCTTCGAGGGGGTATTTGCTCGGAATCTCGAGGATAAAGACTACCTTCAGGCTTTCGAGAGCAGTCCCCGAGTGGGGGTTTTCTCAAACCCGGGCCACCTGGAAACTTTCTTTGAACTTAGTGTAGATATCCTTAAGGCATTGTAGATAGATCCTAGACGAGGGTCTACCCAGATTTAGATGGTACCCCAAGGCCAAGCACATATGGGTAGAGTTTAAGTGCAATTTTCTTCTTGAGAGGAGCCCTCGAGATCGGGTACCATTTTGAGTCTTGTAATGATGTCAATGGCTTCTTGGAGCCTAACTTCTTTTTGATGGAGGTCCTTGAGGTCGGGTACCACCTCAGGACTTGCAATGATGTCGATGTCTTCTTGGAGCCTAACGTTTTTTTGATGGAGGTCTTCGAGGTCGAGTACTACCTCGGGACTTGCAATGATGCCGATGGCTTCTTGGAGCCTAACTTCTTTTTTATGGAGGTCCTCGAGGTATGGTACCACCTCGAGACTCGCAAAAATGCCAAATGGCTTCTTGTAGCCTATCTTTTTTTTGGTAGAGGTCCTCGAGGTCGGGTACCACCTCGAGACATGTAATGATGCCAAATGTCTTCTTGGACCCTGTCTTATTTTTGGTGGAGGTCCTAGAGATCGGGTACCATCTCAGGACTTGTAGTAATATTAATGTGTTCTTGGAACCTGTCTTTTTTTTTGTGAAAGTCCTCGAAGTCGGGTGCCACCTCAGGACTCACAATGATTCCAAATGGCTTCTTGGAGCCTCTGTTGTTTTTAGTGAAGGTTCTCGAGATTGGGTACCATCTCAGGACTTGTAGTGATATTAATGGCTTTTTGGAGCCTGTCTTCTTTTCAAATGGAGGTCCTCGGGATCGGGTACCATCTCGGGGCTTGGTTGGTGCGGGGGGTCTCTGACCCCAAAATATCACATGGCGTCGTCAAATGTACGACAGCTACAAAGCGAACAAGACGATCCCGTCGGCACATCTTCCCAAAGTGATATCGGCTAGTATTTTCAATCGGCCTCTGAGGCAGGTGGATTGTCGCCGCTTTTTCCATATATAGGGTTGTTTCCGCTTTATTGGAGATTCCACCATTCTAAGTAGTTACCCTTTTTTCCTGCGTTAGGCCTTTCAGAGTATTAATGCTCTTTCCCAAATTCCTACTCCAGTTCTCTAATTTTGCCACAGTCATGACTACTACATCAGGATTCGTTCGGTAGGGAGGAGAGAGTTACGCCTTCAGTTCTCGCCTTGTTGGTAGAGTGTCAATGATACCAGGCGAGCTTGACTCGGGGAATTTTGCTTCGAGAGGGGACTTCTCATCAGAGAAGCACCCCAATGTTCAGGATCAACGGAGCATACCTTGGAATTTACTTCTTTGATAGGAGAGGAGCACCTTGGGTTAGTGAGAAAAGAC
Source organism: Nicotiana glauca (assembly GCA_026770625.1). Lineage (NCBI taxonomy): Eukaryota > Viridiplantae > Streptophyta > Magnoliopsida > Solanales > Solanaceae > Nicotiana > Nicotiana glauca. The sequence goes on along the minus strand of MU752360.1, from coordinate 2,152 downwards.
TGAGGATGGGGGAAAAAGGTAGTGTTACAGATTGTCACACCTCCTTTTTACACACCATCCCCGAAAGGATAGTGTATAAGGGAGTTTTTCCACTTTAAGTGACATTATTCGAAATGAGATTATTTATTTATCAGAGTTGCCACTTGGGATGGTTTATTTGGTGTCCCAAATCACCGGTTTATTTTGAATCCCAAATCTAGGAAAATTTCGACTTTCCTTGTGAAGTCTGCGAACCAAAAATTCTGACTAAGGAATTTTGTTAACCCGGGGGAAGGTGTTAGGAACCCCCGGATTCTATGATTCTAGCACGGTCACTTAAATAATTATAATTGGCCTATTATCTGATTTTAATACATGTTCAAACCGATAGTGCAATTTTAAATTATTTACCACTTTTAATTAATTTTAAAGAAGATTGAACGTTGTTTAAAACATGTCTTTGGTTCTCGTCACATGAAATGCACCCGGAATCCGAAACATATTTTATTTATCGTTTTAGGATTTAGATTTGGGTCACATGAAATTCACACCGAGTTTAGGAAGGTAGGATTATTAAAGTATGTGCCTAAAGCAACTAACGCGTTATTAACTTTGCGAGGGCCATGAAAATTCGCTAAATGGTACGCCTCGAGTTCTAAGTATTTTAAAGGAAATAGTTAAAAGAGGGCCACGCGGTTATGATTTTATTTGGCGCGGCACGCCTCAATTACATTTTTAAAGGGTTGTCCAAACTAAAGCTCATAGAGTCAATGAACTAATATTATCTAATATGGCTCACATTCGATTTGATGGGGAAATTTAATTACTCCACGTTGAGGGGTAAGGACTACTCTATGGTCTAAATTATGAGAATTACATTTTTATGTAAAGAAGATGGGCGAACAACTTTAAAGTTACGAATTTAAGCCCAATGTGAAGCCCAACGACCCATAGCCATGAAGCATACATGAGTCAACAATTAACACCAGCCTAGGCTGGGCCAAAAGAGCCCAAATCCAGACCAAAGCAGCCTCCGCGACAAGTGAGGTCTCTAGTTCGAATCTATAGACTAACTCAGGTGATGGATCTTTTGCAATTCAAATCTCTTAATCTAACCAAAATGAACAGGCAACAATAGTCATGAACATTCAATGCACTCTAAGCAACTGTGCATACCACTATCAGAATATCCCAAACGAGTCACGTGATAAGAACAGATCAAGGATCCTATTTCAAATTCCTATCTGATAAAATTACATAACCCTAAACTTTGCCCGAAAAATGCAGGAATTAAAATCAAAACTTATGAACATTTCAATTTGTTCTTAATTCAGACTCACAAACCTTCAAACTCTTCAAAAGCCTACATGTTACTAGGATCCTTAAACTAGAATACGTTTGCACATAAGTGAATTTAGATGAATGATACATGAAAAATCAAAATGGACTTAACCTTAGGAGTCCTGATAAGTTCAAACCAAAAATCAGAGAATCATATGCAAGTAAGAGTCTATACCTACAACAAACTTGATTATAACATTCTCTCCTAGCCTACTTCACATATATGCCTACTTTCAACTATAATAACTTCATGATTGACAAATATGTATCTATAGTTTTCACTTCATAAATACATCACGGATCTAAGATTAATTGACCTTTCTACCTACCACAAACATGGAGAATCAAATAAATAAAGTCAACAGTCCCAAAAGTATATTTACTACAATTCCAACTTGGGATTCAGAATAAATTCACTTTAAACATGCTAAGCAAAAAAACTAACGTAATGAACTGGAAGAAAACTAAAGGAAAAAAAAGAGGAAAACATCTAAAAGAGAAAAGATTCTTCATTCATCCTCATCACATACACTTCACATGCTGTTTTTACATCCTAAAGTCGAAGGTGTGTACTTGGAGAATGAAATAAAGAAGGACTGAGAATCAGTGGGTTCAACTAAACGAAAAGCAGCAACAACACAGCAATGATATTAGCCCAGAAATAATCAAGGAATTGTCACACCTCTTTTTTTAGGGCTTTACACCCCGCAAAGGGTATAATAAAAAAAGTTTTTCCAATTAAAGGACGGTCGGAACAGGATTAGTTATTTAAATTTTCAGAGTCACCACTTGAGAATATAATGGTGTCTCAAGTCACCGAATTATCCCGAAC
>MU752358.1:0-14246 GCA_026770625.1 Nicotiana glauca | reverse complement strand
AATAACTTACCTTAACATTGATGGCGAAAATCCCTCTTTGAAGCTCTCCAAAATCGCCCCCAAGCCATGAAAAATGGGAGAAATGAACTCAAAATCCAACTTAAAACAATCTCACTGCCCCAGCTATTTTCGCTTCTGCGAAAATATAATCGCTTCCGCGCTTCCGCTTTTGCGGACAAAATTCGGCTTTTACGGTTCTGGGCTCCAGCTCACTTTTCGCTTTTGCGGACGACCAACCGCACATGCGGTTCCGCTTCTGCGAATTTTTGGCCGTTTCCGCGATCAGCCCTGGCCGCCCACATTTTCGCTTCTGCGACATCCATTTCTGCAGATGCGGCCCCGCTTCGACGGAACCTTGATCGCATCTACGATCCTCGAATTTTTTGCTCAAATCCGCTTCTGCGGGGCCGCTTCTGCGGGGCCGCTTCTGCGGTCCCATTTCCGCAGAAGCGGAAATACCAGACACCAGCAACTCAACTCTTTCAAAAATCAAATTTTGATCCGTTGACCACCCGGAATCCACCCGAGGCCCCCGGGACCCCAACCAAACATACCAACCAGTCCCAAAACACATTACGGACTTGCTCGAGGCTTCAAATCATATCAAACAACGCTAAATTCATGAATTACACTTCAATTCAAGCTTTATGAACTTTGAAGTTTCCAACTTCTATTTCCGATGCCGAAACCTATCAAATCACGTCCGATTGACTTCAAATTTTGCACACAAGTCATATTTGACATTACGGACCTACTCCAACTTCCGGAATTTTATTCCGATCCCGATATCAAAAAGTCAACACCCCGGTCAAACTCTTCAAAAACCTTCAAATTTCTATCTCTAGCCAAATGGCTTCAAAATGGTCTATGGACCTCCGAATTCACTTCCGATCGCGCCCCCAACTCCAGAATCACTATACGGAGCTATTCCCAGTCTCGGAATTCCAAACAGACATTGATAACACCGAAATTCTCTTCAAGCCAAACTTATGAAATTTCTTCTAACTTTCTAACTTCCACATTAGGCGCCAAAATACTCCCGGGTTATCCAAAACCCGATCCGGGCATACGCCCAAGTCCGAAATCATCATACGAACCTGTTGGAACCTTCGGATCTCGATTTCGATGTCGTTTACTTGAAATTCAAACTCATTCTTTCAACTTTAAGCTTTGGGAATGAGAATTCTCTTCCCAAATCAACTCTGGACTTCTTGAAATCAAATTCTGACCACGCGTACAAGTCATAATACCTAAAATGAAGCTGTTCATGGCCTCCAACTGCTGAACAGAGTGCTGGTACTCAAAACGACCGGTCGGGTCGTTACAAGGATTTAACGTAGCACTACTGGTGGAGGCGGATGAAGAAGGATATAGTCGAATATGTAGTCAGATGCCTCAACTGTCAGTAGGTGAAGTATGAACACCAGAGACCAGGTCGGTCGCTTCAGCAAATAGATATTCCGGAGTGGAAATGGGAGCGGATCACCATGGATTTTGTAGTTTGTCTCCCTCAGATTGCGAAGAAATTTAATGCCATTTGGGTTGTTATAGATCGGCTGACCAAGTCCGCACACTTCATCCCTATGTGTACTACTTATTCATCAGAGCGGTTGGCGGAGATTGTTCGTCTGCATGGTATTCCAGTCTCTATTATTTTAGACAGGGGTACCCAGTTCATATCATGGTTCTTGACAGCTGTCCAGCAGGAATTGGGTACTCGGGTGACGATGAGCACAACATTTCACCCCCAGACGGACGGATAGTCCGAACGCACTATTCAAATTCTTGAAGATATGCTTCGTGCGTATGTGATTGAGTTTGGAGGATCTTGGGATCAGTTCTTTCCATTGACTGAGTTTTCTTACAACAACAGTTATCAGTCCAACATTCAAATGGTGCCGTATGAGGCTCTATATGGTAGAAGGTGCAGGTCTCTGGTGGGTTGGTTTGAACCAGGAGAGGCTAGACTATTGGGCACAGACTTGGTCCAGGATGCGTTGGAAAAGTTTAAAGTGATTCAGGATAGACTCTGTATATCCTCGTTCAGACAGAAGGGTTACACAGACAGGAAGGTTCGTGATGTTTCATATATGGTCGGAGAGCAGGTTCTGCTTCGAATTTTGCTTATGAAGGGCGTTATGATATTTTAGAAGAAAGGGAAATTGAGTCTGAGGTTTATTGGCCCTTTTGAGGTATTGAAGCATGTTGGGGAGGTTGCTTATGAACTTGCTTTACCTCCCAGCTTGGCAGGAGTTCATCCGGCATTTCATGTTTCGATGCTCCGGAGATATCACGGGGACCCGTCGTACGTGATGGATTTCAGCTTAGTCCAGTAGGACAAGGATTTATCTTATGTTGAGGAGCCAGTGGCTATATTGGACATGTCACACCTCCTTTTTCCGGCTTTACTACACCCCGGGGAAGGGTATAATAAAAAGGAGTTTTTTTTCCGATTAAAGGACAATCAAAACGGGATTCGTTTATTAAGAGATTCAGAGTCGCCACTTGGGAGATTTATGATGTCCAAGTCACCGGTTTGAATCCCGAATCGAGGAATGGGTTTGACTCTGTATTACAGTCGCGAACCAGAAATTCGAGTAAGGAATTCTTTAACCCGGGAGAAGGGGTTAGGCACTCTCGAGTTTCGTGGTCCTAGCACGGTCGCTCAACTGCTATATTTGGCTAAAATCTAATTATAATACATGTTACACCCTATAGTACAATTTTAGAATTATTTACCGCTTTATTCAGTTTTAAGAAAGTGAACGTCGTTTAAAAACGTATTTGTGGATCACGTCACATGAAATGCATCCGGATCCTTGTCGCATTCTTATTCAAAGTTTTGGGATTTGGATTTGTGTTGTATGAAATGCAAACCCGTATTTAAGACGGTAAAATTATTTAAAGCGTGCCTAAAGCGACTAACGTGTTATTATCTTTGCGGGAGGCCGTAAAATTCGCTAAACGGCGCGCCCTGAATTCTAAGTATTTTAATATAAGCAAATAATGAGGGCCCCGCAATTTATATATTTTGTTCGGCGAGGTTTGTCTCATTTTATTTAAAGTCTAAACCTAAAGCAAACTATGATTTTCTATATTTTTGTCTCTAGTAATGAAAAAAAGTCCTAATAGATTAATATTATAGATTTCGATCCTCGAGTTCAAGTCCGGATTCAAACAAAAGGGCGAGCCTTTTAGTTTGGACCCACTACCTAACCTAAAGGCCCAAGTTTGTATTTAAACTTAAAACAAACGAAAAGAATTGCAGGCTTCTAACATATTGTGTTTAAAATAAAGCCCAATCCGAAGGTTCATTATTTCAGACCCAAGTGACATTCATTTGATTATTTGGGCCCTGTCGTTGAGCCCAGTAGCACATGTAAACTACTGTAGAATTCAATGGTCGATTGATGATCACGGGTGAGATTTGCTAAATAACGTTGCTATGGCTAGATTAAACAGGTACTGGCAGTGATGTAATTTACAAGTAATGGCTAAAAATGAGTCTGCAACTCAAATTCAAAAGCAGATTCCAGCCGAATGTCTAAACATGCAAAGGGAAGGGCTTTTTCACTTTTGTTTCTTTCGTTATTTGTAAATGAAACAGTACCACAACCTGTATTTCACTATAATATCTAAACTAGCAACTAATTAACATATTCATCTTTATTTAGCTAAATCAATTACCATGTCCACATTAATTCATGCGAAACAGGATTATGGTTCAGTTATGCGCACCAACAGTTCGAAACAGGTGAGATAAGCACCAAACCAACCTATGAGCCTAACATAATCTACCACTAAACTCAGTACTATTTACAACAGTTTCAACAGTCCAAAATAGGCCTAATTATACATCCAATCCAATCCAGTCTTCATTTTTAAAATTCAAATGTTATAACTGCTGAACTATACAAATACTTAAAAATACAGGAAACTAATGACATCATTTTCAGCAAAATCAATCGTTAACTTTTAATCCCATGCATGCCTGATAAAATACAATAGATCAGCATTTAGATTATGTACCTGGAATTTGTAAGGAATAGGAAATGAGAGAAGTAAGCAGCAATAGCAGGATTTAACAGCAATTCAGGAGCAATTTTAGAAATCCAGCAGTGGATCAATCAACACATCAACATCAAGAGCAATTTTGAATCAAAAATAACTTCTCCAACACCCAGGAACACCTCAGCAATCAAAACTCACTAAACTGACCCAAAATGACTTGTTTAAACTCAAAACTCAATCGAAATCAAACCAGGAACGATTCTGAACTTCAGCTATCAGAATTTGAGCTAAGAGATCCAAATCAACCACTAAACTCGAAATCAACATAAGAAATGAATGGAACAGTACTTTTTTTTTTGAATTTTCTGTAGCTTTTGTATATATTTTTTGATTTTAGGATGAAGAGACCTCAAAATTTCAGATCTAGAATTTGAATCTAAAATTCAAATTTGTATTCTGAAAGCTATAGCCTAGTGTTTTTGGGGGGAATTTTTGGAGGCTCCAAACTTGTTAAACAAGGCAGGGTGATGCCATTTTATAGGAAAAATTTGGGTGCAGCTTCAGATTCAAATTTTATACATTAGTCCCTCATTTATTTTCAGTTTAATCCTTTAGTTATTGACTTGTGCTACAAGTAACTACCCTAAATTTTCTGAAATCTAGCTTGAACCCCTATCTAGAAGGTTCTAGAGGCTTCTAATTCATGTTACTACAAGGTTCTCCTTATCTAAAAGTCTATATTACCCTTATTTAAATTCTGAAATTGCTATTTTGGCAAAACATGCCATTTTTGATACCCAAAACACCCTCAACCATCACTCAGAATTACCAACCTATTTTAATCAGTTACATCTAACTCAGTTTAACCTAAAACCTAAATTCATTAAGGCTAACCAAGGATCTAAAGAAAATTCTGATTAACTACAAACCAATTACCAATTAAACTAATTAACCCTAGCTAGCACCAATTATAATAAATTTGAAATTCAAACAAGATCAATTAATGAATCAAAGACAGAGTGAAATGGATCTGAAAACCAAATTACCCTAGAATCTAGATTAACAACTCAAGCTTAAACACAATCAAACAAAATTAAACTACTAAACCCTTATTGAAACACATGGAATCTAAAACTAAGACTAAAATAAAAAATAAACGAAACTAAACTACATGCATTCAAACAATTAACTAAACCAAAGCAACAATTAACAAAGCCAAAACAGAATCAAAGGGCAAAGAGCAGAAGAAGAAAGAAGCAACGTAAAAGAATAAAGAGAGACTCACAATTAAATTTAAACATCCCAGTATGAACCAATGATACGAAACCTAGGTGTGAAATTGAGGGTCTGGAGTTAGGCGTCTTGTGCAGCAACCACGAGAATTGGGCTTAGAATGGCCTGGAGGTTGTAACGTACAAATTTGGGAGGGTTTGGAGAACTTAGGATTTTGGGTCATAAATTTCAGATGAAGATTTGATAAGGTGAGCAGTGATTTGAAGGAAGAGGATTGGGTATTCAAGGTGAGGAAGTTAAGGCGAGGCTAGGGTGTAATTTTGACCGGATTTGGAAGAAGTGGAGTTTTGGCCAAAATTTCGATTTGAAATTCGAGCATATTGGTAACGATTTGAGGGATGGGGTCTTGGGGGGAATAAAGAGGAAGGAAAGGGGATTCTGGGGTGTGTTTTTGAGGTTGTTTGGAGCTTTGCCGCCACCGGCAACGATTTTCGGCCGGCGGCGGACGACTGAGATGTGGTGGGGCACGGTGGCCGGCGGAGACGGGGTAGGGAAGGGCGGTTGTACGAGGAAGAGACTGTTGGTCTAGGGTTTGATTAGATTTTTTAGGACAATTTTATTAAACGGCCTAAATTAATACGAGTCGTTGGATCTGGGAGATTGGATGGCTCAGATTGATCTTCGCCTAAACGGCGTCGTTTCAATTAGAGGGGAATTGGACCGGTTGGGGGACGGATTGGGCTTGGGCATGGGTGAATATTGCATTGGGTTTAGAAATAATGACCTAGGCCAGACGTATTCATTAAAAATGGCCCAATTCAGGGCAGCCCTTTCTTCCTTCTTTGTTTATTCCCTTTATTTTCTTTTTATTTCTTTTACTCATTTTTTATTTTGTATTTTGTTTTATTTTTCCTTAGTTTTATAAGGATGCACAATAAAAATAAAATACTAATAGATGTCAAAGCTAAACTTATTATATTCTAAAATTATTTAAAACCTATTTCACGACAAATTCACAATTAAAATGATTAAAATGCAAAGTGGACTATTTTTTGTGATTTTCATATTTTGTTCCAAAACAAATTAACCATTAATTAATCCTAAAAATATGAAATTATATCCTAAATGCAAATGCATATTTTTTGTATTTTCATATGAATTAACATGCACAGATAAATGCAACAATTACCAAAAAATGACACAAAATTCACAAAAATTATAAAATACTAAAGAAATTATTTTGTTTGAAATTTTGGGAATTATTGCTTAGGGCAAAAATCACGTGCTTACAGCTGCCCCTCTTTGCCCGGAAATACGAAGAGTTTTCGTGCAAAGACAAGTGAGCGGAAATGAGCGATTTTTGCCCGTTTGCATATTCCGTGTAAAGTATTTTTGAAAAGTTTGACCCCACCCTGCTTCAGAGGCTGCCTACATATCCTGGGCTAAACAGGAATCATGTCAGTGTAGTTCGAGAAGGACTGGTAGCTGGGACTATCGGGAGCTGTGATTTCACTACTGTTGCTGTTGCTGCTGCTACTGCTTGCTGACCTCCTTATTACACCGTGGTAAAACAAAAGAAGCTAGTCTAAGCTATGATCTATAAGTTACAAAAGATCCTATCTATGTCTTCAAACTTGCTCTTGTGTTGCTTTGAACTTGTATCTTGTATTCTTCCGATGGGATTCTTGTTGTTGCCTTGGCGATTTTTTTTTCCCATTCCTCTTGATGATGCTTGATTGCTACAATTTGAAATACGTGCCTCTATTCTCCAAGCGGGCTCCTGGTTGCTGACGCTTGAGAAGTATTCCCTTGTTTTCCAGGCGGGCTTCCTGATGGCGATGCTTGAGAATTATTCCCTTGTTCTCCAGGTGGGCTCCTGACTGCAACAAAATAGACAACCAAAGAAAATTTCTGCCCTAGTTTGGTGACTTGGCACATCATGTTATCAAATATTAAAATTAAAAGCTAAAATTTGAATTGTACTTCCCTTGTTCTCCAGGTGGGCGCTTGACTGCTGAACTTTGAAAAATATACCCTTGTTCTCCAGGTGGGCTCCTGCTGCTACTGCTTGCTGACTTCCTTATTACACTGTGGTAAAACAAAAGAAGCTAGTCTAAGCTATGATCTATGAGTTATAAAAGATCCTATCTATGTCTTCAAACTTGCTCTTGTGTTCCTTTGAACTTGTATCTTGTATTCTTCTGATGGGATTCTTGTTGTTGCCTTGGCGATTTTTTTTTTGCCATTCCTCTTGATGATGCTTGATTGCTACAATTTGAAATACGTGCCTCTATTCTCCAAGCGGGCTCCTGGTTGCTGACGCTTGAGAAGTATTCCCTTGTTTTCCAGGCGGGCTTCCTGATGGCGATGCTTGAGAATTATTCCCTTGTTCTCCAGGTGAGCTCCTGACTGCAACAAAATAGACAACCAAAGAAAATTTCTGCCCCAGCTTGGTGACTGGGCACATCATGTTATCAAATATTAAAATTAAAACCTAAAATTTGAATTGTACTTCCCTTGTTCTCCAGGTGGGCGCCTGACTGCTGAACTTTGAAAAATATTCCCTTGTTCTCCAGGTGGGCTCCTGCTGCTACTGCTTACTGACCTCCTTATTACACCGTGGTAAAACAAAAGAAGCTAGTCTAAGCTATGATCTATGAGTTACAAAAGATCATATCTATGTTTCAAACTTGCTCTTGTGCTGCTTTGAACTTGTATCTTGTATTCTTCCGATAGGATTCTTGTTGTTGCCTTGGCGATTTTTTTTTGCCATTCCTCTTGATGATGCTTGATTGCTACAATTTGAAATACGTGCCTCTATTCTCCAAGCGGGCTCCTGGTTGCTGACGCTTGAGAAGTATTCCCTTGTTTTCCAGGCGGGCTTCCTGATGGCGATGCTTGAGAATTATTCCCTTATTCTCCAGGTGGGCTCCTGACTGCAGCAAAATAGACAACCAAAGAAAATTTCTGCCCCAGTTTTTGTGACTGGGCACATCATGTTATCAAATATTAAAATTAAAAGCTAAAATTTGAATTGTACTTCCCTTGTTCTCCGGGTGGGCGCCTGACTGCTGAACTTTGAAAAATATTCCCTTGTTCTCCAGGTGGGCTCCTGCTGCTACTGCTTGCTGACCTCCTTATTACACCGTGGTAAAATAAAAGAAGCTAGTCTAAGATATGATCTACGAGTTACAAAAGATCCTATCTATGTCTTCAAACTTGCTCTTGTGTTGCTTTGAACTTGTATCTTGTATTCTTCCGATGGGATTCTTGTTGTTGCCTTGGCGATTTTTTTTTTGCCATTCCTCTTAATGATGCTTGATTGCTACAATTTGAAATACGTGCCTCTATTCTCCAAGCGGGCTCCTGGTTGCTGACGCTTGAGAAGTATTCCCTTGTTTTCCAGGCGGGCTTCCTGATGGCGATGCTTGAGAATTATTCCCTTATTCTCCAGGTGGACTCCTGACTGCAACAAAATAGACAACCAAAGAAAATTTTTGCACTAGTTTGGTGACTGGGCACATCATGTTATCAAATATTAAAATTAAAAGCTAAAATTTGAATTGTACTTCCCTTGTTCTCCAGGTGGGCGCCTGACTGCTGAACTTTGAAAAATATTCCCTTGTTCTCCAGGTGGGCTCCTGCTTGCTGAATTTGAAAAGGATTCCCTTATTCTCCAGGTGGGGTCCTGCTTGCTGAATTTGAAATGTATTCCCTTGTTCTCCAGGTGGGCTCCTGATTGCAACAAAACAGACAAAACAAAGAAAAATTTCTGCCCCAGTTTGGTAACTGGGTACAACATGTTATTGAAACTGACAGTTAAAATCGAATTGTACTTCCCTTATTCCCCAGGTGGGTGCCTGACTGCTGAAACTTGAAATGTATTCCCTTGTTCTCCAGGTGGGCTCCTGATTGCTGAACTTTGGAATGGATTCCCTTGTTCTCCAGGTGGGCTCCTGATTGCTGAATCTTGAAAATATTCCCTTTGTTCTCCAGGTGGGCTCCTGATTGCGACAAAACAGACAAAACAAAGAAAATTTTCTGCCCCAGTTTGATAGTTGGGCGCGGTATGTTGCCAAATATTAAAACTTGAAAGATAAAATTTCCATTATACTTCCCTTGTTCTCCATGTGGGTGCCTGACTGCTGCGCTGGAAATGTATTCCCTTGTTCTCCAGGTGGACTCTTGATTGCTGAACTTGAAAAGTATTCCCTTGTTCTCCAGGTGGGCTCCTGCTTTCAACAAAATAAACAAACAACGAAAATTTCTGCCCCAGTTTGATGGGTGGGCACATGGGTGAGTGTTAAACTGAATTATTTTACCAACTATTATCAGAATTTGAAAGCTAAGTCCTATTATCCAGGGAGGACCTAACAACTCCTAACAATTACAAACCTAAGTTATATCTTCCTAAGGTATTACTTCCACTACATTGTTATCAAAAAAAATTTTAACTACTCCCCATTATCCAGGAGGGTCCTGACAACTTCTAGTTAAAAACAATTTTACTCTAAGTTATATCTACTAAAGGTATGACTTCCACTATATCTTGTTACCTAGATGACCTTAAAACTACGACCCATTATCCAGGAGGGTCCTGAAAACTCTTAATTGGAACCTATTTAAAACATGCAAACTTTAGAACAAACTTATATTCCTTTGGGATATATTTATGCTAAGTTATGCTTCTCATAATGGCTTTGAAATTTAAACTAAGTCCCATTTTTCAGGAGGGTCCTGAGAAATCATACCTGTTTGGGTCCTGCCTTTTCTTACAGATGGTTTTTCTGAAGCAAACGAAACTTCTGCCCCTGTTCTAATCAAAGAAAAAATCTTGTCAGTTTAAAATGTGGTTAGCTGCTGGCATTCTTGTTGGGTATATTCCTTCTTCCTGCTCTGCTCCGACTTGCTTCCCTGGACTTGCTTTGAAATGCCTCGACTTCCCGACTGACTTTCAACCCTCTGAATTTGATGACCCAAATATTTTACCCCATATTGTTGTTTTGTATTTCTGACCCCTCTTGTGAAATTTTGCTTTTCCCCCACAGTTATCTGATTAACCCACTGATGGGATTTCCATTGGTCCTTCATGCTTTACTTTCTTTTGATACGTTCCAACCTTGTTGTGCCGTACAACTGGGAAACTGGTAGTTAGCCTTGACATCCTTCTTTTGTTTTTGAATAGAACTGACACTGAAACATCTTATAGACAGACTTCAAGAGAATAAAATGCAATGACCTCGAAGGTTAAGGATAGAAAGACTCTAAAAATGGATGATTTGTAATGAAGAGAAAAGGATAGGACTTATCTGAGTGGAAAGGCTGTCACACCTCCTTTTTACAGGTTACACCCGACGAATGAGTATAATAAGGAGTTTTTCCAATTTAAGGACAGTCAGAACGAGATTAGTTATTTAAGTTTTTCAGAGTCGCCACTTGAGAATATAATGGTGTCTCAAGTCACCGTTTTAATCCCGAACCGAGGAAAGTTTGACTCTGTTACAGTCTGCGAACTAGAAATCCGGATAAGGAATTCTGTTAATTCGAGAGAAGGTGTTAGGCACTCCCGAATTCCGTGGTTCTAGCACGGTCGCTCAACTGTTGTATTTGTTTTTATCTGATTCCGATTATATGTTTTTAATTATGTGCATTAGTGTTCCGCTTTTTAATTTTAAAGAATTGCAACGTCGTGAAAATGCATTCCTTAACCACACCGTACCAGTACGCCTGTGGCTTTAGATACATTTCGACTTCGTTGAGAGTAGGATTTGGGTCACATAAATGTGCACCCGTACTTGAGAATGTATATTAAATTATGCCTATGGTATCTATGTCTTATTACTTTGGGAAAGATCGTGAAGTTAGCTAAACGGTCCTTCCGAATCTAAAAATATTATAACAATTATTTGAGGGCCCCGAGTACTTTAGCTTATAACGAGGCTCGTCTCACTGTATTTTTTAGAGGTCAAAACCTAAGTCGTACTATGTTTTCTATTATTGTTTTTTCCTTAATTAAAATAATTATCAGTACAATTATTATTGTCATTTTTTGTTTATATCTGGGTCACTATATATTATTTGGGCCCTGAATTTGAATTAATTCAATAGAAGTGCACCAGTAGGCACTGGGCTAATTAAAGCCCAATCTACAATTACAATTTTCGGTCTTTTATGCTCAGGAATTCCTACAGTTGAATCCAATTTCCTCTGCCTGGGCTTGTCAAGACTATCAGCTAGGTTTGAAACAAATTTAACCATTTATTAGGCAAAAACTATATGAATATCACCACTTCAATATCAGTTTTTCAACTAAAATGTAACTCCAATTCTATTTATCTATCAATGTTTAAATTGTATCGGTCAAATTGTGTAAATATATATATGTATTCATTCAAACTCTGGTCTATTTGGTTTTACTCGTTACTTCGAAATGGCTGAACTAATTGTACAGTTAATCATATTTTCTGACTAGATCCTGAACTAACATTCATACTATATTTATATTTCATATCTAAAACCTCAGAATTAATACTAAATTTAAACCGATCCAACACTTCAACACTATGAGTCAAATGTATCTGATTACTTCAGTATTTATTGACAATCACTAGTCCAGAAACTTTAAACAACAGAAGTATTTTGAGATTTCATATTCACTTCTTAATTTCAGAAAAGTAAACGAAACTAAACAGTACTTAATTTGATTTAAACCAGTTTTGAACCTATAAATCTAGATGATCATTTTTTAAACTAATCTATTCATATTTTTCTATATTAACTTCTAAACTAGCGTTTCTACAGAATTACTAACTTTAATTCATAGTTCAATCAGTCCAAATCCAAATTATACAATATATTCCTAATGAATTACACAATTTCTAAGTATTCTATAGCTACAAATAAAACAGAATTTAAAATATATAAGAAAAACTAATATGCATTCATTTCTTCAGAAACTTCAATTACATCCTTGAAGATCAGGAGTGTACCTGGTCAAATTGAAATGAAACTCAATGAGTTCTAAGGTGATAAGGAAGAAGAAGATCAGCAAATTGCAGGAATCCAAGCAACAACCAGCAATAACACCACAATATCACAGCAACAGGATCAAAAATCTCGATTAAAATCCAATAGCTTCAATCAAACAGTGAAGAATAGTAGACGAAAACACCAGGACTCAAGAGTTCCTTATTCGAACTTGCAAATAACCCAATGAAACAGTGATTGAGAACAATTTCTATGTATTTTTAGACTTGTCCAATTTCTGAACCCCTTTTTTTACTTCCAAAAATCTGAACCTCTTAATGGTGGCCTAAGAAGGCCTATTTATAGAAAAAAAATGAGAGGGAAATTTGAATTAAATATTCAGATTTCCACCCCTATTCTTTTAAAATATTTTCAGTTTGGTATGCATAAATTAACCGTGAATACACTTGAACCCTTGCTAGAAGGTTCTAGTGTATTCTACCTTATTCTATTTAAGCCTAATTGTCTTTATTACCCTCACTTGCTAGTGATTTCTACCTATTTACCCTTTTATTGTACCTAGAATACCCTTTATTATTTAATTAATCTCATAAAAACCAAGCATGTTTGTCTTTAGTATCCTTATCCTTTTAAAATTATTTCCAGAATACCCTTTATCCTTTCCCCTTCTACCCCTGTCTTCTATTCCTTTTTACCCGACCAGTCTCTATGTTCTGTATTTAACACATGGCCCTATCTAAGTAAACTTTTCATTATAGCCATTTTTAAGCAAACCAGTAATAACACTTTTGCAGATATGACTCTATTTATGACCAAGTAACTAACAAGACCCCTTTTAATTAATCAAAAATCCAGAAAAGGTCAAAGAGTAAAAATTACATTGCAATAAAGACCAGTTTTAAACATCTTACAGATATAGCCAAATAGTGATTAAACATTCGATTAACAGGACTCATAGGACAAATTGGATATAGGTTGAATCCATTGACAGAATCGTTCAATCAGAATTAAATCTATTCAAGTAAGAAATTTAAACGGATATAAAGCATGCAATTTTGACTAATGACTCAAATCAGAAATCATATAAGCACATGGTCAGGTTTTCATGTTTGAACAGAGAGGTCTGAGCATATAATGGATTTTATTTGTACTCATGGGTTGGGAAACAGAAGGGGTAGAAGAAGTTGAGAAACAGAAGCACAAGTAGAAAAAAAATAAGTTTTGGGTACTTAGCTTTCGTGTGTTTTCTTTTATTTCTTTCTATTTTCTTCTTTTCTTCGTTTTTCTTTTCTTGTTCTCTTCTCTTTCTTGATTTTTCCGGCATCAGAGCTCAAGAGCTATTTTCTTGACTGTTCTTGATTCTCTGGCAATTTTATCGAGTCTTTTGTGCCAAGACTCTTGAGAATAGGAGTATGGGTTCATCAGGATGGTTTTATGAACTGAGAGTGTTCGTTGGAATAGAGTTCCAACGACACACTTTTTAATATTCGAGAGGTTTAAGGCTTATTCGAGGGATTCCACCTAGTGGAGGTTAAAGAGGATGAAGAGACGGTCCTGGGGTGTTAATGGTGAACACTGGTTCAAAAGTGTGGTCGCCGGCTAGGGTTCCGGCGACTTGTTTTTCAATATTCGACGAGTTTGAGTCTGTTTTGAAGGAAAATAGATAGATAGGATGAAAGAGGAGTTCATGGTGGTTCAGGGGTGTTCGTGGTAGTTTGATCGGAGCAAGTAATATTTCCCGCCGGTAGGTTTCCGGCGGGTGCTTGAGAGAATTTTAGGGCGGCTAGGGTTTCCAATCTTAGAGACGAAGGTGTATAATGACTGATATGTAACGTTTTATGTATTTAAAAGCCTTGGATGATCTGGGACTGTTGGATTGATTAAACGAATGGCTAGGATTCACTTCTTATCACACGACGTCGTGTGATTAAATGAAGCCGTGAATTTCATCCGTTGGATGAACCAAATGAACGGCCCTGATTGTTTTAGATGAACGACGTCGTTTTATTTATTAA
>MU752355.1:52590-68993 GCA_026770625.1 Nicotiana glauca | reverse complement strand
TCCACCGTAATGAATAGCTACCATCGATCAAATGCCTGGATCTGTACACAAAAATATACAGAAGTGTAGTATCAGTACAACCGACCCCATGTGCAGGTAAGTGTCTAGCCTTCCCCGGTGAAGTAGTGACAAGGCTAGGACCAGACACTCACATAAACCTATGCAGTTTATAGCATACAAAATAATAGGAAGCAAATAACAATAATGGCAACAATGATCAACCAATGATATAAATAGCAGGCAACAAGAACTCCATAATTGCTTCTCAACAAATAATAGATACAAGTGCAATCAATTAATCGAGTCCTTCAAATATAAATCTTTTGCCTATAAATCCTTCACGTAATAATCTCTAAGATAATATGCTTTTCAATAAATATATTTCGAATATATTTCCTTCAAATAAGTATCTTTCGAATATAATTCTTTCGAGAAAAGGTCACCTTGTGACGCCTCATGTCATAATCATAACAATACAGGTCTCAGTCCACTTTTATATTTTTACGGCATCTCATGCCCATATTTATATTACAACCGCACGGACAACTCACGTGCAATTAAATAAAACTATAATATTTTCCCCGGCACCTTGTGCCAACATATTTCTATTTCACATTGCACAACAATATTCTCATGTTACCCAGTTCACATGGTCCATAACCCAATACAATTAAGAATGTTCAAAGTGCCTCATTTACTTAACATGAAGTAGAGTGCAACTTCCAAACCAATTAGGAAATCAACAAGAAAAGATGATGTTATTTTTAGAAATTATTTGATTTAGAAAATACCCTTTTCAATTGAAGTACAATATTGTATAAATCATTACTTTTAATACGAGAAATCAATAAATCAAAACATAGTAGAAATTTCCTTTTTAAGTAAAGTACAACCTCAAAAGGTTTAAGGGAAAATTTAGTTGAGAAATCCCTTTAGTTAAAAATGTAACAACTGTTGAAATTTGAAGTATTGAAAGCTATATATAAATGTAGCGAGGTATTGAAAACAAAACGGATTTCCAACACAAAGGATCACAGCAATAAGGAAAATTCTGAACCATTAAAATACATGAATTGATAACAACAATTAAACACAGCAAACAAGACGTGCAAGACACCACTCTTCGTGCTTTAATTCATGTCCTCACCATAATAATCAAAATTCACTTTTAATCTTTTCTGTTGAGGAGTGTAACCCGATCCCTATAATATATTACTGTTGCGGCGTGCAACCCGATACAAATATATAATAATTGTTGCGGCGTGCCACCCGATCCATATTATTTATCATTTAACAAATGTTGTGGCGTGCAACCCGATCCATATCATTTTATGTATCTCGTGGTAGGCGTACCACCCACTCCCAATATATAAGTGGACGACGTGCCACACGATCCCATTTCATAATATATAAGTAGACGGCGTGCCACACGATCCCATTTTATAACTTATAAGTGGACGGCGTGCCACACGATCCCATTTCATAATATATAAGTGGACGGCGTGCCATACGATCCCATTTCATATACGATCCCATTTAATAATATATAAGTAGACGGCGTGCCACACGATCCCATTTCATAATTTATAAGTGGACGGCGTGCCACACGATCCCATTTCATAATATATAAGTGGACGGCGTGCCACACGATCCCATTTCATAATTTATAATCTTTCTAGAAGAGGCCCCATTAAGGGATTTTAGCAACATAAAGAATTAACCCGGCATGGGTACAATTAACAACTCAACTATCCAGGGAGAATACATATAATGTTTAAATCCCGGCAAAGGAATAATAATATCAAAACAATAACATCTCGAATATTTCAATAATATCCCGGCAAGGGAGAACCAGCTATAACCAAACTTATGAAATTTCTACTTAACACAATTGTTACAATTACTCAGTCATAACAATTACTTGCTCAGCTTCAAAGATCTTCATCCAAATTCTCATAAGCATCAAATAAGAATACAACAATTTAGAAATTTAGGACTCACGGTCATGCTCGACCCCCAACGTATAGATACTCGTCACCATGCCTATACGTCGGACACATCATATAACAAGTAGTAAATATACTCAACTCATATTCCCTCAAGCTAGGGTAGACCAAACACTTACCTCGCTTTGCAACCAATTCAAAATTCCAACAAGCATTTGCCTCGCGAATTCTTCTGAAGCTTCAAATCTAGTCATAATAATTCAATATACTCAATATAAATCGTACGAATTAATTCCATATGAATTTACACATTTTTCAAAATTAAATCCGAAATTTAGCTAAAAATTGCCCGTGGGGCCCACGTCTCAGAATCCGATGACACTTTTAAAATCCGACAACCCATTCCGATACGAGTTCAACCATACAAAAATTATCGAATTCCGATGACAACTCGACCTCCAAATCTAAAATTTTTATTTTTGGAAGATTTTGCAAAAATCTTGATTTCTTCCATCTAAATCTGAATTAAACGATGAAAATAACCATGAATGTATGTAATATAAACATTTTCGAGTATAGGACACTTACTTGAGTTGAAATCGTGAAAAACACCTCAAAATCGCCCAAGAACCGAGCTCCAAAAACCCCAAAACGAAAATGAAGAAATGAGCATTTTTGGTCCTTAAGTTTTTGTCCGCCCGTCACTAAAAGTCCATTTTCGTCACTAAAAGTCCACCAAAAATAGCTTTACTAGTCATATTCAACCGACCATAACTTTTTGTACATATGTCCGAATGACAGATAGTTTAACTTTATGGAAACTAGAATCCAAGTTCTACAACTTTCATGTTTTGTACATTTTCAGATTCCTTATAAATTGCTAGATATAAGCTTCTACATTATGCTTCTTGCATCAGTTTTTTCAAACCTTGATGTCAAAATCCAGCAAGTTAAATTGGCCTAAAAATGGCCCGTAACATTTCCAAAACTCACCCGAGCCCCTCGGACTCTAACCAAATGTGCCAATATAATTTATAACATCATTCAAACTTTTTTCAATCAACAAAACACCTCAAACAACATCAAAACCATCAATTCACATCGAATTCAAGCCTAAGGTTTCCAAAAACTTCCGAAACACGCATTTGATCAAATACCCGACCAACGATGGCTGAATGACCTGAAATTTTGCACACATATCCCAAATGACACAATGAAGCTACAGAAACTCTCAGAATTTCATTCCGACACCCGGATCAAAATCTCACCTATCAACCGGAATTCGCCAAAATACTAATTTCGCCAATTCAAGCCTAATTCTACACCGGTCATCACAAAAACATTCCGGACACATTCCTAATTCCCAAATCATCTCCCAGAGCTAACCGAACCATCGGAATTCATATCCGATCCCTCTAACTCATAAGTCAACGCTCGGTTGACTTTTCCAACTTAAGCCTTCTTAAAAGAGACTAAGTGTCTCATTTTTTATCAAAACCACTCCAAACCAACTCGATCACATAAGATACGGATAATGAAGCATAAAGAAGTTGAAAATGGGAAAAACGGAGCGGTAACTCATGAGACAACAGGTCGGGTCATTACAACAACCCAGTTGAGCACATTGGCTCGATGAATTCTGAAGATATTCCCTTTTATTCAAGCAAATAAGCCTTAGAGTCCAAATTCCAACATCCGAAATTCTATGCTAGACCTGTTTCCATCATATGCTCACTATAACAATAACTACACGCAGCACCAAAACATGAATGCATACCTTAGCTGAATTCACACCTTTACCATTTTACTCATAGGACCACAATAACATTCTCTGATCGAATAAATCGAAATCTCACGAATCTGATGCTCCCATTGCACCTCATGACCTACATAGCTCTTACTCTTATTCTTACAATACCACCACGACGGAAGATAGGCATAGAAATTCATAACCAATTGTTGAATCAATGATACACTGGGTCTCTACTCCTGACAATAACCATCACCTCATTCTGAACTGAATAATGGTCTTTGCTCCTTAATATACTTCCCATGATCAGACTGCACGGATCCCAAATCCAATAATCTCATCTTGTCCAGTACAAACTACTCAGCCAATAAGCCACCTCGGACATGATCAAAGCCTCATATGATGCCACAATGTGCCAATAGGCTACCAATTAGAATGCGGTACCAAAGGAAAACAAACTCTGAAAAGGAAGTTCAATTACCCCGCTTGCGAACCATACATGCGACGTGATCAACATACTAATATGAGCTTCCTCAAAAATTAGGAAACATAACACATAAAAATAGATATGGGGAACTATACTGAGTATCACACTGTTGCGGTGCGGAACCCGATCCAAACAGCATAACCATGGCGACATGCCACCTGATCCACACAACATAACCATGGCAGCGTGCCACCCGATACAAATAACATACCCATGGCGGCGTGCCACCTGATCCACACGTAGAACTCACACAAGGAGATGCACATCGAGCTAAATTGCTCATTACAATAAAATACCAAATTTCGGTCACGAGCACGCTAAGTGCATAATACCATCCCTGAGGGCACGTATAGCACTATAAGTGTTACGTGGTGCCTTCCTAAGATTCCTTGGAAGGGCAACGTAAGGCTAAGCAACTGATGTCAGTGCAGTTGCTGTCCGCCAACTGAGGTCCCCTCCGTGCGCTAGACTAGAATACCAGTGCCGCACGGGAAAACCAATGTCGAAAGCAATTGAGAGAACAGAAATGAGAATTTAGAATGAAAGAAAGTTGGATTGCATTAATAAAAGCTATTACAGAAAAGCAAGGCGGTGCCGAGGGGGAGAGACACCAGTATAGAGAATAGTTGCTTGCTAGAAAGTTTTGATTGCTTGATCCCCCTAATAATACTTAAAAAAAATAAACCAAAGCTACATGCCTAGACTTGAAAAAGCTGGAGAAAAAAGTGCATGAAATAAAACTACTCTATATTTACAATGGAAAAGACTTAGTTTCTATAAAGCAGGGAGAGGTCCTTTGTCAGCAGCAGCGTCTTTGGAATCAGGGTCTGCGCGCGGCGTTGTCGGCGTGCACGGCGTTGTTGGAATCTTCCTGTGGCTGGGTGCTAGCGAGGGATATCGGTGGGGCGACAGAGGCACCTGCGCGCTTGTCACTTGACACGGCCAAGATCACGGGGCCGTCCGTGGTGCTAGGCGTTGGGAGGCTTGCTAGGACGCCACGGGGTGCACCAAAGGGGTCATGGGGCATGGCTGGAAAGCCGCTCATGACATTCTCCCCCACCTGAGTTGGCAATGTCCTCGACGCCTTACTTGCACAATAATCTTCAATGAGGCTCTTGTAGGTTTTGAAGTTTGTTCCCCTCTCCCAAGTATTCTCTTCTGCATCACTGCCCTGCCATTTCACCAAGAATTCTTGGTGATCTTTCCTTGAGGCATGAATCAATCTGTCATCAAGGATAGCTTCAATACGCCTTTTTTCGGTTGAATTGGGACCCCGAATACTGGGTATTGTATGTTGGCTCCTTGAAGGATACTCCGTGTCTTCTCGAAAAGGTTTTAGGAGACTGACATGGAAGACAAGATGAGTTTTCCACTAAGCTGGGGTATCCACCCGGTATGCAACTTTCCCAATGCGCCTCTCAATGGAAAAGGGTCCAATATATTTTTGCAATAGGCGAGGGTCATAGACTCCCACAAATAAGTACCGCTTTGGGATTTTGACCATCACTTTGTCTCCTACTTGATATTCAACAAAGCGATGATTCTGATCAGCATGCCTCTTCATCCGCTTTTGAGCTTAGACAAGATAGCTCCACACTATCTCCAGATTCCGCTTCCACTCTTTTGAGAAGCTAGTAGCTCGAGGAGACTTAGCCATGTTTGCTGCATTCACAGTGTGTGGGATAGCGGTTGTTGTCCGGTAACTATTTCAAAAGCATTTTTGTTTGTACTAGAGCACTTTTGTGAATTGAAACACAGTTGAGAAGCATCCAGAAGCTTCACCCAATTCTTCTCCGATCCGGTTACAAAGTGGCGGAGATATTCCTCCAACATACCATTGAACCGCTCCGTCTGGCCATCAGATTGTGGATGAAAACTTGAGCTGTGACTCAACTTTGGCCCAAGGCACTTAAAAAGTTGGGTCCAAAAGTTGCTGGTATGATCACTAACAATGTCTTTGGGTAGACCCCAATATTTGACGACATGAGAGAAGAAGAGTCGAGCTATATCTTATGCTGATATATATTGTGGGGCTGCAATAACATTGGCATACTTGGAAAATCGGTCTACCATAACTAAGATAGTTGTGAGATCTCCGACCTTGGGCAATCCGGTGATGAAATCCAGAGAAACACTTTCCCAAGGTCTTTTTGGGACAGCTAGTGGTTCCAAGAGTCCCGCTTGCGTCAAGCGGTCTGACTTGTCCTTCTAGCATACTAGACAAGTCTTTACATACTGAGCAACATCATCGGCCATTTGAGGCCAATAATAGGCACGACGAAGTAACGCCATGGTACGTTCTTCACCGGGATGGCCAGCCCACAGAGTATCATGACATTTCGCAAGAAGAGTCCTCCGCAGATCTCCTCCTTTCGGAACATAAAGTCGGTTCCCTTTGACTTTCAGAAAACCATCTTCCATGTAGAACTGGCGAGTCTTGCCCTGTCATACCAAATCAACCACATACTGAGCAGCAGGATCCTTTGTGAGTAGATCCTGTATCTGGTCCTTGATGGAAGTGGCTACTTCGCTGCCCCTTAGGGTGGCGAGTAGGCACACCGATGCTAGGTCAGCTCTCCGACTGAGTGCATCAGCAACATGATTGGTCTTTCTACTGCGGTACTCTAGGTTGAAGTGGAATTCAGCTAGGAGTTCCTGCCACCTGGCCTATCGACCATTCAGCTTTAGCTGGGTCATAAAATAGCTGACCGCTGTGTTGTCTGTCTTGACCACGAATGGGGTTCCTAGCAGATAGTGCCTCCAAAGGCGTAAGCAATGGACGACAACCAATAATTCTTTCTCATGGGCGGCATAGCGCCGCTGTGCATCCTTTAGCTTCCGACTCTCGTATGCTACAGGGTGCCTTCTTGCATCAAGACCCCACCAGGCGCGTAGTCAGATGCATCCGTTTGTACCTCGAACGGCTTGGCCAAATCAGGGAGAGCCAAGACTGGACTACTAGACATAGACGCCTTTAATGCGTTAAAGGCCTCTGCTCTCCTTGGTCTCCAATCCCAAGGTGTGACCTTCTTGAGGAGTTCTATCAATGGCATGGCGATAAGGGAGTAGTTCTTCACAAACCGCCGGTAGAAGTTACATAGGCCAAGGAACCTCCTCAAGGCGTGGACATCCTTTGGCGGCGGCCAGTCTATGATGGCATGAATCTTCTGTTGGTCCATCTTGATCCGTCCTTCCTCAATGACATGTCCGAGGAAGTCAATTTGCTTCTGAGCAAAGGAGCATTTGGATAGCTTGGCATATAGCTCATGCTCCCGCAAACGAGCTAGGACCTTCCGCAAATGCACTAGGTGTTCTTCCAATGTTTGGCTATATACCAAAATGTCATCCAAGTAGACCACCACAAATTCGTCAATGTACTCTCAGAAGACTTGGTTCATCAGGGTGCAAAATGTGGCTGGAGCATTAGTCAAGCCGAATGGCATGACCAGGAAGTCGTACGACCCATATCTTGTTACACAGGTCGTCTTGTGCTCATCAACCTCTGCGATCCGAACTTGCCAATAACCTGTCTTGAGGTCTATCTTGGTGAACATCGTTGCACCACCCAGTCTATCGAACAAGTCTGCCATCAAAGGAATAAGGTACTTGTTCTTTACTGTGATTTTGTTTAGAGCTCGATAATCCACACAGAGTCGCAGGCTGCCATCATGTTTCTTTTGGAATAGAACATGGGACCCATATGGGGACTTTGAGAGTACAATTATCCCTGTATCTAGCATTTCTGTCAATTGTCTCCGGAGCTCGGTGAGTTTGGGTTGTGACATTCTGTAAGGCGCCTGGGCAAGTGGCTTCGCACCCGGCACCAACTCAATCTCATGGTCCACAGTGTGCTTAGGCGGGAGCCGCTTTGGCATGTCTTGTGGCATGAAATCTTTGAACTTCAGTAGTAACTCCTTCACGGTTCAGGCATGGGACCCGAAGAGCGTTCTATATCTTCAATGCAGAGGGTTTCCAGGAACGTAGGCTCATTCCTTTTGACCCCCTTCTTTAGCTGCAAGGCCGAGATGTTCTCAACGGCCATCTTCATGGGAAGGCACGGGATAATGCAGGGCTTGGCCCTATTGGTTCCCATCATCAGTATCATGTCTGCAAATGGTACATGTATGGTGTTGGTTTGCCTTAGGAATTCTAGTCCAACAATCAGCTCACCGGTACCTCTTTGGCTAAAGTTTCGTTCATAGGGGACAAGCTTCACCGGTACCTCTTTGGCTATTCCACCCACTGGTTGGGGAGGTGAGTTAATAGCCCTTACCGGAGGGAGGTGAGTTAATAGCCTTGACACTGCCTTTACCTTTCCCTACAACTAGTTCAAGGCGCTTCACCTGAGTCGAGGCCAAGTAGTTGTGGGTAGCACCCGTGTCTATTATAGACCGAATGTTCTTGCCATTCACCTTCATCTCGACGAACATTAAGGTCCACTCTTGTTTAGGAGGAGTCTCTTCATCCGCCTTCTTTTTCCCTTTCTTCATGGCCGGACATGGGTCCTTCTTCTTACGGATGCCATCACTGGTCTCCGCTAATGCCTCAGAGATGGAACCTACAATTGCATTGAAGGCACCTACTGGTTTAGTCTGGTCCGCATCGTCTGAGTCGTCATCCGTCCCATCATCAATAGCTTGATGGCCATTCATCTGTGCATGTGGGCATTCATTGTTCCAATGTGGTCCGCCACAATGACGGCAACCTGAAGGAGGCTTTCTCCCCTATTCATTATTGTTTGAAGCCGCACTGTTGCTGCTTGAGAAAGGAGCTCTAGATTTATTTGAGTTCCGATCTCCCCCACTTTTTCTATGACCACCATTGCTAGGCTGGCCCCCTTTAAAATCTGCTCGGGCAGGCGGCTGAGGCCTGTCCTTTTGAGCTTCCATTTGATAGTCCCCAACGCATTCAGCTGCTTGGATTGCCTTGGGAAGGGTATCTACCCTTTGTCTCTGTAGCTCCACGTGGGCATAAGGTTTCAACCCTTCCATGAAGGTGAAGAGTTTGTCCTTGTCTCCCATGTCGCATATGCTTAGCATGAGTGCGGAGAATTCTCGCACGTAGTTCCGCACTGATTTTGTCTGGTGGAGCTCCCGTAGTTTTCTCCTGGCATTGTATTCAACATTCTCGGAGAAGAACTGTAGGCGTATGGCTGCCTTCAGTTCTGCCCATGTCTCGAGAGCATCTTCACCGGCCTTGATGGCTTCATAATTCACCCGCCACCAGAGTTTAGCATCACCCTGAATATACATGGCAGCAGTTGCTACTTTCTTAGCTTCCTCCAGATCCCCAACAACATCAAAATACTATTCGACATAAAAGATGAAGTTTTCCACTTCCTTGGCATTCCTAGCTCCACTGTATTGCTTTGGCTTAGGAATTTTCAGTTTCTTTGCCGTGGAAGCGGAGTTCACAGCACCTCCGACTTGGTTTCCGCCTCCTCGGAGTAGGCCCTGTAAAGCAGTGTTGACAACATTGAGCTGGTCTGTCAATTTGTCAATAGTTTGTGTGAGCATGTGATTTTTGCCCAATATATGAATAATTCCCAAAAATTCAAACAAAACAATTTCTTTATTATTTTACAATTTTTGTGAATTTTGTGGCATTTTCTGGTAATTGTTGCATTTTATCTGTTCATTTTAATTCATATGAAAATACAAAAATGGAAGAAAAAAAAAAACAAAAATAAGAAAAGGAAAAGGGAAACAAAATGAAAAGGAAAAAATCAAAAGAAATGCAAAAGGTGGCTGGTCTTTAAGACCTGACTTGGGCCCAGACGTTTTAGCCCAAAACAAAAACGCCCAAGAACCAGCCCAAAACCACTCAAACCCGGTCTGGCCCAAGGGAAGCCAAAATGACGTCGTTTCACGTCGTTAAATCTGAGCCCTTCATTTCCCTGATCCAACGGCCTAGAACCTGCCCCCATTTTACATATTACTGTCCGAAATAAGTCAGTCAACCCTAAAACAAATCTCATCTTCCTCGTACTAGAGCCTGTAATACCACCGGAGCCGCCGCCGGTGGTAAACGCCATCCATGACAACGGCCACCCAATTTACACCACCGGTTCTCCTTGGCCCCCTCTTTCCAGCCATACCACTGGCTTCCTTCGAATCATAGCCAATCTCGTCGAATATCTCATCTAAATTTTTCGGCCAAAACACAACATGGTCAAAACTGGTTCAAAATTACACCATCGTGGCTCCTCGCCACTTTCGTCCCAAAATACCAATTAATTTTGTTCGAACCACTTTGGAACTCCTCGAATTTGAATTCAAAGGTTTTCCGGCAAAACCCTAAATACACCAAATTGTACCAGATTGGCACAATGTGATACTCTCACCCTTTGCATGAAGGCTCCACCATCTAGGGCTTTCAATTGTCACCGGAATTGGCAAAATTTGAAAAACCTGACTGGAGTTTCTTTTCAGTAAGTTTTGCCCATGGGGTTTCCTATTTCTTTGTTTGTTTTCTTGTTTCCTCGTGCTTCTGTGTATTAGGCTCATGTAGATTCTAATTGATAATATAAGTTTAATCTCATCGTTAGTCTAATTTTGATTGTTCTTTCTTAGTCGACCTGATTAGTATGTAGGTTAATTTGCAATTTTCTTTCTAATGATTGTTGTTCCTTTTCATTTCTTTTAAATCCTGCCATTCCGGTTGACGTTATGGTGTTTTAATAGTCTGTAGTTTCTAATTAATTCATATTCAGAAGTGTTTGATCAATTTGATTTGAGCCTTTGATTAGTGTTAACCCGTTCTTAGTAGATAATTAATTTTAAGCAGTTAGTCTAGTATAATCAGGATAGTTAGAGAGTTGTTTGGGTGTTAATATAGTCAGTTGAACAAGGGGGGTAATTCAGGGAGATAACAAGGGCAGGATAGGAAATTTAGGGCTTGGAATTTGTCAGAAACTGAAATGAATGCCCTGGAACATGCTAGAATAGGACTTTAAGGTAAATTTCCATAATCGTAGGGCCTTACTTGTGCGGCAAGTTAGAAAATAAAGGGTTAAAAGCTAAATTGAGTGAGGGACCTAAAGGGAAAACTAAAATTTGAGGCTCACTCTTGGTTGCCTATAAAACGTCATCCAAATACCTTGAGTGGGGGCTTCTTTTTCAGCCATATAATTGCCCCCTAAATTCCCTTTAGGTTTTCAGATCTAAGGTGGAAATTGAAATTTCAAAAACCAAACAGAAAATAAAAAAAAAATAGAAAACCAAAATCACTGTTCCATTGCTTTTCTCCTTAGGTTATTTTCAAATTCTAGCTTAGTTCAATTCTTATATCCTTTTAACAAAAACCAAAAAATAGCTCGAACTATGCTGTCCTGTTCAGTACTCGAAGTTTGAGATCACTTGAATCATCTGAACATTAGTAGTGAGTTATTCGAGTTGGCTTTGTTTTGTTTAAGTTGGCTGTGAATGCGAGATTTGTTTCTGAGCCTTTTGGTACTGCTTTGGGTGATTCTGCGATCCTATTTGGGTTTTAAAACAATCCTGAGACTTGAGTTGGGTTTTCTCTACTGCTGGAATCTTTTGTCACTGATCCTGCTTCATTTAAAGTGTTCCTGGGCTATTCATTCTGTTTTTCTGGGCTGTTGAGTACTACTTTGCTGCTGCTTGCTATTGTTTGAACTGATCTCTTCTTTTTCTCTTTTATTCAATTCCAGGTACACATTCTGATCCTATGTGATGAAGCTGTAAAGTGAAGCATTAGAATGAAGTGTTTGTTCATGTGGATTCATGTAGTTTAATCAGTAATGCTGTGAATTTAGTTTGCTAGAACTGTTATGAATGAGAACTGATGTTGGACTGCTAATTGACAGTGTTTTGAGTTAAGGTGGACTGTTTTTGACTGTTATTTTGCATTTGACTCTTCATTAGCTTAAGAACTTTGTCTCTGATAATTGTTCAAGTCGCCTGTTTAGCATAGAGTCCTCAAAATGTCGTGATATGAGTTAGAAATCAATCATTAGTTTCAACTAGTTTAAGTTTTTGTTTCTATGCAGTTTTGGATTTGTGATGGTTTCATGGGGTATATAGTTATTTGGTAACAGGTTCAATCACCTGTGTAAATGCAAGGTAATTAAGGTGCATTGTATTATCAAATCATGGTTCAAAAGCACGTTGTAGTCGTTTCCTAATGCTCCAGTGTGGTTAAATTGGTTCTAAGTCGTATAGTATATGATTAATTATTGGTAAACATTTTTTAGGTAATCCACTAGTGATAATTGAATTAGTGATCAGTGTCTTTGAAATTCGTCTCCTGGTATTTGTGGCTTGGCATTCTGTTGCACATTCCTTGGGATTGATAGTTTGGGCCATATTGGCCAGTTGAAGGCCCAGACCATGGCCTGTTGATTTAATTGGTGAAGAATTCAGGCCGTATAGACTGAGACTTGGGCTCAGTCACAGTATTAATAGCCCAAACCTGGGCATATGCAAGCCATGTGAGTGTAGACTGTCAGTTGGAAATTTGGAGTGCTTCCACCCAGACTCAATGTCTGAGTCGTGCACAGCCGAAGGAAAATGGGGATTGGGCTCTTTATGCAAGCCCAATTCCATAAGCCAATAATTCGGGCTTCGTTCAAAGAATTCAATTTAAGCTTTAAGCATAATAAGTTTGGGTTTCGAGTTAGGTAGCGGGTGCAAATTAAAAGGTTCTTCCTTTTGCTTGGACCCGGACTTGAACTTGAAGCCCGAATTTTATTGTTAATTAATTAGGATTTTTTTTATCTTTTAGAGACAAGACGAAAATAGAAAAATCATAGTGGCTTTTAGGTTTAACCTTTTAAAAAATAAAATTAGACGAGCCTCGCCAAATCAAATACAAAATTACGGGGCCCTCAGTAAAAGCTAGAAATACTTAGAAATTCGGGAGGGCCGTTTAGCGAATTTCACGTCCTTCCCCAAAATAACAATGCGCTAGACTCTTTAGGCGCGATCTTAATAAAATTACATTTTTAAACTCGGGTGTTCATTTCATGCGACCCAAATCAAATCCCAAAACGTTGAATAGAGTGACTTAGGATTGCGGGTGCATTTCATGTGACGCGATCCGAAGGCACGCTTTAAACGACGTTCAATTTTCTTTAGAAGTACATATTGACTAAAATCGGTTAAAAGTGAAAATTGGCACATAGGTTCTTCATGTAATAAAATCAGATAAATAAGCTAAATGCAACATTTGAGCGACCACGCTAGAACCACGGAACCCAGAAATGCCTACCACCTTGTCCCGGGTTAATAAAATTCCTTACTCGGATTTCTGGTTCGCGGACTGTTAACAGAGTCATATTTTCCTCGGTTCGGGATTCAATCGGTGACTTGGGACACCATTAATCTCCCAAGTGGCGACTCTGAAATCTTAATAAATAAATCCCATTTCGATTGTCCTTTAAGTGGAAAAACTCCTTTATGCCCTTGCGGGTGTAGTGAAAAAGGAGGTGTGACAGCTCTGGCGATCTGTTGGGGATAAGAACCCAGAATTCTGGTTCAGGGTTCAAGAATTCGAGCTCAGTTAAATTGTTGTATTCGGCTTTAATTGATTTTTCTACATGTTCCATGCCTTATGTGCTAAATGTTTTACCGCTTTAATAGTTATTGAATTGTATATAAACTGTCGCGAATCCTTTCCTCTTTCTGAGTCTTCTACATCATGGAGAAGGGTACACTTCGTGTAGCTTCGCTTCTGTTTAGAGTCTTTCCCAATTTAGAACGAGGTTTGGATAAGTTGCAAGCTGGCGGAGCTTCTGTATCTCCGGTACGCTACCTCCCCCTCAGCTCGAGTTGTCCGCTCGGGTAAGTCAGGTCTAGACCAATAAACCTAGGGATTAAACCTAGAAGAAGAATAAACTCATGCCAGATCCCTAGTAGGACGTTTGTTTGCCTCATGTGCATTTGACTTAGGGGACTCAACACAGGGGTTGGGTCCGTCTAGGACAGGTGACCTGAATTGAAATGACCATCCTGATGCATCTTACGTGCTACTTGCGCATCTATTTGCTCGGCTTTGTATGTTGACCGGCTTGTATACAATGGGTGAAAATTATGAAATATAGCAGTGTTAGGACTAAGTGAGGGTAACCATTTATTTGCAAAGAAAAACCAATGCCCAACTAGTACCGAAATGCTGCCGGATTTTTTAAAAATGAGGTGAAAAAAAAACAGAAAATATTTGAAAAATGGTTGTTCAAAAATAACTTTGATTTTGGCCAATCGGCCCGAACTACACCTGATTCTCGTCTCTCGGTGCATGATACGTAGGCAACCCACATAAGGTCTGGTCTTCCTAGTAAATCTTAGGTTCTTGGCTTTGCGGGGTCTTAGCCAAATTTTGCACTTTTAGCCACATAGGTTAATGTTGAAAAATAAATGGCAACCATATTTTGCATGTGTCTAGGAGGGAATGTTATTGTCTCACATAATATTAGTTAAGTTTTCTCATACAGGTATGGATTTACTTACCGGAGCTTGAGCATGACAGATACCCCAGGACCGCTGCATTCAGGAGTCGCTTAAGGAGATTTACTTTTATTTTTATTTTTGGTATGTTTTTCTATGTCGTCTTTTACTTTCTAAATTTTGTACAGTGATGTCAAGTTTTTGTTATTGTATTTTTTATTTTTTATTTGACAAGGTGTAGTGTAATTTAAAAAATCAAAAAAAAAAAGTGAGATGTTGCATTTTATATTTCCGGTATAAATTTTCTTTAGAATACTAGTTCTAGAAATGAAAAAAAATATTTTTAGGTGGTTCTTCCTTTAGGCAATTAATATCTAGGACTTAAAATAAAAATTATTTTTATATTTTCTTTACCATATTAGGACAAAAAATTCAAAAAAGAAGAAGAGAATTTTCCTTTAGTACCTTTTTAAAAGTTTCTTTAAGGTATTAATCTAAAAAATAAAAAAAAAATAAAAAAGATTTTGCGTTTTACATTTCCGTTAGAAATTTCCTTTAGAAATGAAAAACAAAATTCCTTTGAGGTGGTTTTCTTAGGAAATTAATATCTAGAACTCAAAAACAAAAATATTTCTTTTATATTTCCTTTAGGATACTAGAACTAAAAATTCAAAAAAATTTGATTTTTCTCTTTTGGTATCTCTTTACGAGTTTTCTTTAATATATTAATTCCGAAAGCCAAAAAGATTTTCGTTTGAGGTTCCTCTTTGGAAATTAGTGGGAAAAAAATCTTTTATTTTTACTAGAACTTTAGGACATTGTACATAATAGAAAAAAATTTACTTTTTCTTTGGTTTATTTTCAAAGTTTCTCCCTTAGTTAATTAAAGAATTTAAAATCCGAAAATATTTTTTTTTAACTTCGAAATTTTTCCTCAGGATATGAAACGAAAATTGAAAATAGATTTTTTTTGGTTTATTTTTAGATTTCCTTCCTTAAAAACAAAAAATAAAAGAGTCAAAAATATTTTTCTCTTCTAGGATTTTCCTTTAATAGAGTATTTGTTTCAAAAGAAAAAAAAATGCCCGTTAAGCTTGAGTTTAGAATAAGTCATAGAACATTAAGTCTAGAAAAAAAAAGATTTGCTTATTTTATTTCTCTTTTCTCATCATAGTAGTCATTAAGGTAAAAAAGAAAAGAAAAAAAAATATCAGTCTGTTTACCTTATTCTCAATCTTCCAGAACTACGCAAAGATCTGATTCATGCGGGGTCATGATACGTAGGAAACCTACATAGGGTTCGATCAAATCAATTTTTTTATTTATTAAAGGAAAAAAAGAGGAAAAAAGAAAGAGGAAAAAAGAGATGAAATCATGGGATGTGAGAAGTGAGAGGGAAGAAAAAGAGCGATAATCACAAAGGAAAAAGATGAAGCAAAATGAGCGAGCAAACAAGTGATAGAAAAACAAAGAAAGGAGAGAGAGGTTGAAATGAACAAATTGGGATGATGCCAAGTTACCTTATGACCCTCGAAGTCATTCTAGAACCGTTAATTGTTAATAGGTGCATTGCACGCAATGTGATATTATTACCTGATAAATGCCCTAACGCTAACGTGATGGCTTCACTTTGTTGTACTCATAGCAGAAAGGTGGTTGGTTTGTGGTTTTTAAAAGTGGTAACTCCTCTCTACAATACAACGACAAAAGGCAATGGCAGACAACAACAGAACTGGGTTGGTTGACACCGGGGCCTGAAAGCAATTGGTTGAATAGAATAGTGGGTTGGTTGAAGAGGTACGGATGTTAAGACA
>MU752355.1:34712-48862 GCA_026770625.1 Nicotiana glauca | reverse complement strand
TATCCTTTCACTTTGCCTTGTTTGTCTCGTTGTAGTAGCTTGTGTAGTGCTGTCTAGGTTTGTTCTAGGGTTGTAACTCTAGCCTAGTTTGCTTTTTTTGTTGTTTAAACCTTTTCACCATCAGTCTAATGCAATACTCTATTTCTCGCCTTTTCTAGTCATTTTATCTAGTTCCTTTCTCCTTTTACAATTCTTTCCATGCTGGTTCTAGTGACATGACATGCACGCATAATTCTCAGCCTGGTTTTAAAAGTCAGTTTAGTAATGAAGCAATGAAACAATGTTAAAGATGTGACGACATTCGAGGGAATAAGAAAGGGCATGTTGAGATCACTTCGAGCCCAAATTGTGAAACTAGGGGCAGAGGGAACATAAAGAAATACTGTCAAAATGCATCATCGACAAGTTTGCACCAAGTTTACAGGGGTCGTTCGCGGCACCGTATTTGTTTCCCTAATTGATAAATACAGAAGACAAATATGTAAATATGGTTATTAATTCTGGTACAATCAAAAGATGTTACTTATATTTTCCTCAATTGGTTCAATTGTATAGTTCGTACTTGGCATGTTTTGGAGATTGGAATGACGAAGGCATTTTGTTCTGCTATCCAAACACTTTATCCATTGATACCCCTTTTGAGCCTCATTTATTTTCTTTCGTACCCCTCTTTCGGAATCAATAACAAAACTCGGAAGCCCGAGCGGGAAAAATTAGCAGAGAAACAAGAGAAAAATAGTCCAAAAGAAAATAAGAAGGAAAAGAAAAAGAGAAGAGAAGAGAAAATAAAAGAAAGGAAAAGAGAAAAGGAAAAAAAAGAAGACGAAAAGAAAAAAAAGAAAAGAAAAAGAAAGAAAAGAAAAGAAAAGAGAAAAGAAAGAAATGAAAGTGGAAGAAAGAAAGATCGCAACAATAAAGTAATTTTTATGGCTTGAACTACGTTTGACTTGATTCCGAAAGGATACGTAGGCAGCCTCTCTCTGAGGTTCAGTCACACCAAAATAAAAATCCAAAAGTCCCCAAGAAGGAAACTGGGGCAGAAGTTGCGGTTGTTGCAAGAAATCTGATTCCGAAAGTTGTAATTTTGAACCCATGTTGAATTGTTTCGAGCCTTTGATACCCTTCTTTCTAACCCATCCAAAGCCTATATTATGGTCCAGAGAATGATCTTTCGATCAGTCTTTAAGAAATGCCAAGGCGAACAAGTAGAGATGAATCATATCAGGGGCAACACTCCGGTCCAAACAAGGAAAATGAAAATGAGAGGGTCTTATTGTTGAAAACCCTCACGGGCACTGTAAGGCGATAAAAGCTGAGAGAAATAATAAATAAGAGAGTCTTATTGGTGAAAACCCTCCCGAGCACCATAAGGCGATGGTGAGTTGAGAAAAAGACCAAAATGAGAGAGGCTTGGTGGTGAAAACCCTTCGGGCACTACAAGTCGAATAAGGATTATGAATCAGATTGGATAAGCAGAGCATTGAAGCCCAGTTTCACGGTAAAAAGGGTACGACCAGCTCTGGACACATATTTTCTTAACAGAATAGGCCGCAGGTGCATATCATGGTCATTAGAGTTGGTATCCACATCCGATAGGTTTCTACTTTGTAGTTTTCTTGTTAGGAATTATTTGTTCCCATTGTCCTCTACTCTGTTTCTTTTGTTTTGTTTACTTCCTCCTCTTGAGTCTATTTGGTCATAACAAGTGAGAAATGACTTCAAAATCTACCACCAACTTTCCAATTACACAAAACGGGATCTGGTTAGCACATTAAAGCGTCATAAGTTAGGAAAGAACATCAAGCACATTGAGTTGGCAACAGTCAACAGGCTTTGGGATCCTTGTGAAATGCAAAGGCTTGGTATA
Organism: Nicotiana glauca; assembly: GCA_026770625.1. NCBI lineage: Eukaryota > Viridiplantae > Streptophyta > Magnoliopsida > Solanales > Solanaceae > Nicotiana > Nicotiana glauca. The sequence goes on along the minus strand of MU752355.1, from coordinate 46,995 downwards.
TATCAATTCATGAACATTGCAACAGATGAAGGATTAGAGTGAACAGATCAAAGATATTTCCTGTGATAAGCTTGATAAAAGGTTGTTAAACCAGTGACGAACAAAATCTTCCAAGCAGAAGTCAAAGGTATCATGGCAAATAGGGGAGCTGTAGACCTCAAGGACCAGACCAGGGGTTTAAGTCAAGAAAGAACAACATACATCTTGAGTGGGTGGTAATAGATGTGCTTTGGAATTCATATGAGACACAAAGGTTGGGGAGTTCATAAAATGTAGCAAATAGAGGATATTGGGTGTGATGAGGATGAAAGAGAAGGGGGTTAGTCCATAAGCAAGCAAGGTCTTCGAGTGGAAATCAGTCATCATGGGAAGTGAAGGAGCAATCCCCCTCAAAGTTCAAGGCCGCAAACCAACCACCACATTTTAAACTGACAAGATTTTTCTTTGATTGAACAGGGGCAGAAGTTTCGTTTGCTTTGGGGAAACCCACTGCAAGGAAAGGCAGGCACCAGACAAGTTTGACGGTAAGTTCTCAGGACCTCCTGGAAAATGAGACTTAGTTTAAATTTCAAAACAATCACGAGTAGCATAATTTAGCATAAATGTACCCCGAAAGGATTATAAGTTTGTTTCAAAGTTTGCATGTTTAAGATAGGATTCAGTTAGGAGTTTTCAGGACCCTCCTAGATAACGGGACGTAGTTTCAAGGTCTTCTTAGATAACAAGATATGGTGGAAGTTGTACCTTCAGTAGATATACCTTAGGTTAAAACTGTTTTTAATTAGAAGTTGTCAGGACCATCCTGGATAATAGGGAGTAGTTAAGACCTCTTAGATAACAAATGTAGTGGGAGTAATACCTTTAGAAGATATAACTTAGGTTCATAATTGATAGGAGTTATCAAGACCCTCCTGGATAATGGGATTTAGCTTTCAAATTCTTCATGATATCTAGTAACACGATTCAATTAACACTAACAGCTGTACCCAGCCACCAAACTGGGGCAGAAAATTTTCTTTGTTTGTCTCTTTTGTTGCAGTCAGGAGCCCACCTGGAGAACAAGGAAATACTTTTCAAGCTCAACAATCAGGAGCCCACCTGGAGAATAAGGGAATACTTTTCAAATTTCAGCAATCAGGAGCCCAACCTGGAGAACAAGGGAATACTTTTCAAGTTTCAGCAATCAGGAGCCCACCTGGAGAACACGGGAATACTTTTCAAGCTCAGCAATCAGGATCCCACCTGGAGAACAAGGGAATAGTTTTCAAGTTCAGCAATCAGGAGCCCACCTGGAGAACAAAGGGAATACATTTCAAAGTTTTAGCAGTCTGACACCCACCTGGAAAACAAGGTAAGTATAATGCAAAATTTATCCTTCAAGTTTTAATCTTGGGTAACATAACGCGGCCAGTCATCAAACTGGGGCAAAAAATTTTCTTTGCTTTGTCTGTTTTGTTACAATCAGGAGTCCACCTGGAGAACAAGGGAATACTTTTCAAATTTCAGCAATCAGGAGCCCACCTGGAGAACAAGGGAATACTTTTCAAATTTCAGCAATCAGGAGCCCACCTGGAGAACAAGGGAATACTTTTCAAATTTCAGCAATCAGGATCCCACCTGGAGAACAAGGGAATACTTTTCAAGTTTTAGAAATCAGGAGCCTACCTGGAGAACAAAGGAATACTTTTCAAGCTCAACAATCAGGAGCCCACCTGGAGAACAAGGGAATACTTTTCAAGTTCAGCAATCAGGAGCCCACCTGGAGAACAAAAGGAATACATTTCAAAGTTTTAGCAGTCAGGTACCCACCTGGAGAACAAAGGAAGTATAATGCAAAATTCATCCTTCAAGTTTTAATCTTGTGTAACATAACGCGCCCAGTCATCAAACTGGGGCAAAAAATTTTCTTTGCTTTGTCTGTTTTGTTGCAATCAGGAGCCCACCTGGAGAACAAGGGAATACTTTTCAAATTTCAGCAATCAGGAGCCCACCTGGAGAACAAGGGAATACTTTTCAAATTTCAGCAATCAGGAGCCCACCTGGAGAACAAGGGAATACTTTTCAAGTTTTAGCAATCAGGGGCCCACCTGGAGAACAAGGGAACACTTTTCAAGCTCAGCAATCAGGAGCCCACATGGAGAACAAGGGAATACTTTTCAAGTTTCAGCAATCAGGAGCCCACCTGGAGAACAAGGGAATACTTTTCAAGCTCAGCAATCAGAATCCCACCTGGAGAACAAGGGAATAGTTTTCAAGCTCAGCAATCAGGAGCCCACCTGGAGAACAAAGGGAATACATTTCAAAGTTTTAGCAGTCCGACACCCACCTGAAAAATAAGGGAAGTATAATGCAAAATTCATCCTTCAAGTTTTAATCTTGGGTAACATAACGCGCCCAGTCATCAAACTAGGGTAGAAAATTTTCTTTGCTTTGTCTGTTTTGTTACAATCAGGAGCCCACCTGGAGAACAAGGGAATACTTTTCAAATTTCAGCAATCAGGAGCCTACCTAGAGAACAAGGGAATACTTTTCAAATTTCAGCAATCAGGATCCCACCTGGAGAACAAGGGAATACTTTTCAAGTTTTAGCAATCAGGAGCCTACCTGGAGAACAAGGGAATACTTTTCAAGCTCAGCAATCAGGAGCCCACCTGGAGAACAAGGGAATACTTTTCAAGTTCAGCAATCAGGAGCCCACCTGGAGAACAAAGGGAATACATTTCAAAGTTTTAGCAGTCAGGTACCCACCTGGAGAACAAGGGAAGTATAATGCAAAATTCATCCTTCAAGTTTTAATCTTGGGTAACATAACGCGCCCAGTCATCAAACTGGGGCAGAAAATTTTCTTTGCTTTGTCTGTTTTGTTGCAATCAGGAGCCTACCTGGAGAACAAGGGAATACTTTTCAAATTTCTGCAATCAGGAGCCCACCTGGAGAACAAGGGAATACTTTTCAAGTTTCAGCAATCAGGAGCCAACCTGGAGAACAAGGGAACACTTTTCAAGCTCAGCAATCAGGAGCCCACATGGAGAACAAGGGAATACTTTTCAAGTTTCAGCAATCAGGAGCCCACCTGGAGAACAAGGGAATACTTTTCAAGCTCAGCAATCAGGAACCCACCTGGAGAAAAAGGGAATACTTTTCCAGCTCAGTAATCAGGAGCCCACCTGGAGAACAAAGGGAATACATTTCAACGTTTCAGCAGTCAGGCACCCACCTGGAGAACAAGGGAAGTATAATATAAAATTCATCCTTCAAGTTTTAATCTTGGGTAACATAACGCGCCCAGTCATCAAACTGGGGCAGAAAATTTTCTTTGCTTTGTCTGTTTTGTTGTAATCAGGAGCCCACCTGGAGAACAAGGGAATACTTTTCAGATTTCAGCAAGCAGGCACCTACCTGGAGAACAGAGGAATACATTTCAGTCTTTACATTTCAAGTTTTGAAGTTGGGAGCCCGCCCATATAACAGAGGAATACATTTCAGTCTTTACATTTTCAAGTTTTGAAGTCAGGAGCCCGCCCATATAACAGAGGAATACATTTCAGTCTTTAAATTTTAAATTTTGAAACATTTCAGTCTTTACTTTTAAGTTTTGAAGTTGGGAGCCCGCCCGTATAACAGAGAAATACATTCCAGTCTTTAAATTTTAAGTTTGGAGGTTACATTTCAGCCTTTACATTTTAAGTTTTGTATATGGTAACAAATACCCAGTTTTCCAAACTGGGGCAGAAAGTTTTCTTTGTTTTGTCTATTTTTTGTGAAGTCAGGAGCCCACCTGGAGAACAGAGGAATACAGATCAAGTTTTGAAGTAGGGAGCCCACCCGTACAACAAGAGAATACATTCAAGTTTAAGTTTGAAGAAAAGGAACAACACCACAGTTTACAATTTGAAGTGGCAACAAGGGATTTCATCGAGAAAACACAAGACAACGAGGCAACAAGAAAACACAAGACAACAAGGCAACAAGGAAGTATAAGAGCAAGTTTGAAGAATTTAGATAGGACTTTTGCAATTCATAGAGCATAGCTAGTTTAGCTTCTTTTTATCTTTGACATGGTGTAATAAGGGAGGTCAGCAAGCAGTAGCAGCAGCAAGCGCAGTGAAATAACAGCTCCTGGTAGTCCCAGCTACCAGACACTCCCGAACTACACTGACCTGATTCCTGTTTAGCCCAGGATATGTAGGCAATCTCTGAGGCAGGGTGCGGTCAAAAATTTTCAAAATGCTTCACAACGGAATATTTGAAAGGGCAAAAATCGCTCGTATTTGCTCACTTAACTTTGCCTGAAAACTTTTCATGTTTCCGAGCAAAGAGGGGCAGCTGTGAGCACATGATTTTTGCCCTATATATGAATAATTCCCAAAAATTCAAACAAAATAATTTATTTATTATTTTACCATTTTTGTGAATTTTGTGGCATTTCTAGTAATTGTTGCATTTTATCTGTTCATTTTAATTCATATGAAAATACAAAAATAAAAAAAAAATAAGAAAAGGAAAAGGGAAACAAAATGAAAAGGAAAAAATCAAAAGAAATGCAAAAGGTGGCTGGTCTTTAAGACCTGACTTAGGCCCAGATGTTTTAGCCCAAAACAAAAACGCCCAAGAACCAGCCCAAAACCACTCAAACCCGGTCTGGCCCAAGGGAAGCCAAAACGATGCCATTTCACGCCGTTAAATCTGAGCCCTTCATTTCCCTGATCCAACGGCCTATAACCTGCTCCTTAGGAGTCACGATTGATGTTTTCAATGTCAACTTCGACCTAAAGCACCCTGCGGTCCAGGTCGTCCAACCTTTGCAGTAGGCTAGTTCTTAGTTCAGGAACCGTATCCACAATAGGCCGCAATACCTCAACCGTCCCTTCGAGAGCTGCAATGCGGTCCCTATGATTTACCCTGGTCAGAAATGGTGGTAATGTCAATACGTTCCCTCGTCCGATGTCGAGCCTAGGCTCTGATACCAACTGTTACGTGGCGCCTTCCTGAGATTCCTTGGAAGGGCAACATAAGGCTAAGCAACTGATGTCAGTGCAGTTGTTGTCCGCAAACTGAGGTCCCCTCCGTGTGCTAGACTAGATTGTCAGTGCCGCACGGGAAAACCAATGTCGAGAGCAATTGAGAGAATAGAAATGAGAATTTAGAATGAAAGAAAGTTGGATTGCATTAATGAAAGCTATTACAGAAAAGCAAGGCAGTGTCGAGGGGGAGAGACACCAGTACAGAGAATTGTTGCTTGCTAGAAAGTTTTGATTGATTGATCCTCCCTAATAATACTTAAAAAAAATAAACCAAAGCTACACGCCTAGACTTGAAAAAGCTGGAGAAACATAATGTAAGTGCATGAAATAAAACTACTATATATTTACAATGGAAATGACTTAGTTTCTATAAAGCAGGGAGAGGTCCTTTGTCAGCAGCATCGTCTTTGGCATCAGGGTCTGCGCGCACGGCGTTGTTGGAATCTGCTTGCGGCTGGGCGCTGGCGAGGGATATCAGTGGGGCGACAGAGGCACCTGCACGCTTGTCACTTGGCGCGGCAAGGACCACGAGGCCGTTCGTGGCGCTAGGCGTTGGGAGGCTTGCTAGGACGCCACGGGGCGCGCCCAAGGGGTCATGGGGCATGGCTGGAAAGCCGCTCATGACATAAGCTACGAAATTCAAGCACAACTGAGGTGAGATATACGATCAGAATCTAAAGATCCATCCTTCTCACATATATCATCTCTACGCTGAACCTCAACACATAAGAAATTCACCAAGACGTCTCAAAACTCACACGGCGCGATATATCATTACATGAAATAGCTGACGACGACATAACACCCCAATGTCTGATTACTCCTCCATAAGGAGAGCTTATGCTGAAATGAACACATTCGGCCTAATATAAGGCCTATATTCACATTTAAATTCATCTACAGACCTCAAGCTGATTCTGATCTCACTGAACTAGGATAATAACCTTTCAAAGGTCTATAATAACTTCCCTTTTTCTCATAACGTACAAGAACAACCGTCATAACTAGAGTAATCATCCACAGTCCACAACTCAGTAAGCCATGTGCCCTCAAGGCATCACTTCTCAAATTGGCGATATCACCACAATCTTCATACTTGGTTTAAATTTTTTAATCAATCAAGTGACTACATGCCACACTTTTACAATCCTCTTATGGGACACGCTCCCACCACTTATCATAACAATTAACAGGTCTGTACCTCCAAACCACCGGCCGCACTAATGCTGAAAAACGATCAGGAATCCTGAACCAGGATGCAAAGCCTTTTTCACAAAACACCGATCTCAGGTGACGCCGAAGACAGTACCAACTCACTTTAAAAATTAAAACTCCTTTCCTGCTCATCTTAGCTCATGACATCCTTGTCAACACCGAACTGCAGCCTCGATCCTCACTTCAAATTCCATACCACTCACTGCACCCAACGTGCCAATATACGATAGAACACGATTTTCTTTAAAACTCCGGAACCAGTAATAGACGCTTCACCATATAAAACTTTTCACTTAACTCACTTCAAGAGAACCATAGCAACACACAGGCGAATTCTCATAACCGTAGAATATACAAATCTCTAAGTAGTGGTCTAATCTACCATAGCCTTTTCAGGATACGCCTACACATAACATGCCATAATAGTAGAATACTCCTGAATAATATTGCGATCCATCAAACTTCATGATCGTGAGTTCAGCCATTAGTGTACCAACGAGAGACTTATCTGCAGAACGAAAATGTTCTTCCACAAACTTCAGGTATTCCCTGGCACTTTCTGTTTGTGGAATAGTACTCTTAATGTTGTTGGCAATATTCATTCGCATAAACATAAGGCTTAGCCTGTTCGAGTGTTTCCATGCTTTATGGAAAGACTTCTCATCCGCACTAGTCGAATCAGTAATGGCAGCGGGCTTATCATTCAGCAGAGCCAAGACAAGATCCATTACACCTAAGTGGAACTGGACTTGTTCACGCCATTCAGAGAAGTTCAATCCGTTGAACACGGTAACAAACGAAGCAAGCGAATGAAAATGAATAGCTGCAAAATAGATAATACATGCTCATAAATCAATATGAATTCAACAAAACAGTTAAAGCATATCACAATTCTCCTTTGGGTAAATACTGCGACACACTATCATAATTTAAATGTCATATAGTCTTTAATAGGTAATTAAATATTTTTAAAATACATATGTCATCTTTGGACAGACAATATATATCTGACTAAGAATATTAATTTACCTCATCATATTCACTATTGATAGAATAATTGATTCACCTTTGGGTAAATCCTTAAGTTCTAGCAATAGTGAAAATTAATTTATCCACTAATTTTTTATTATAGGCATTTCATTAATTTTATGGATAAACTATAATTTTATGTATGCACATTTTCATAAACAAACTAGTTTGGCCATTTTGGTGCCTAACAAACTATATAACATAAGTGCACACACAAAATAGAGATCATAATATTTTATGCATGTGAATACTTTAAACAAACTAGTTTGATCACTTTGGTGACTAACAAATTATATACACATTAATCACATACACAAAATAAATAATTTATCATATTCTTTCACATTAACGCAATCATAATATCTAATAGCACTCACAACTTATATAATACAAAACTGTTCAAGTACAAAGAAAATATTTTTGCCATATTCTTACATGGAGGTCAATACTTGAATAAATTAGGTCATTGGACAAAAGTAAATAATCATGGTTTTGGTCTTACTGACATGAAGCAGAACTTTCAATTGTCTGCTTATTAGTTAATTTATTATCCATCCGTGCCATAAAAGGAGATCTAATAAGCACGATAAAACCACAGGTTCCGTAATTGAGAGGAAAAACGTGAATTCAAGTTTCAACAGTAACAAATTTGTTTAAGCTTTTCCCATCAGTGATTACCTTTAACAGTATTTTATTAATTCCAAGCTCGTGATACCATATGTTGGCATAAACTTTAGTTCATACCAGGATCTTGAACATGATAATCTTACATGTAATCGTCATAGAAAACATACCTGAAACAGAATCCATTATCTTGAAGCGGAAGCGTTAAACAGTAAATCGGTTTCTCGCCCCTTGTCCTAGATTTCGTTACCGCCGACTTTAGTGATGGAAGAGAGGAAAAGAATACGATAACCCTAATGGGTGAGGAGATGATCAATTTATAGAGGTTCATACTTAATCTGGTACGTCCATCAAGTAACCAATTGGACGGATGAGATTTGATAATTAATTAAATATTAATTATGGGACTTAACCTATTGGGCCACATACATATAGAAAAATAACTTACATTCTCCCACTTGGCCTAATAATCATATAATATTAATATTTAATATAGAAATCATAATTGCGCATAATTAAATCTCTTTTATAATGTCCATCGTAAATACCATGCAGATTTGCCAAGAGATGGTCCTAGTTTTGATCATGAGATGGTCCTAGCAGTTTTGCCTAGAGATGGTCCTAGTTTTGATTATGAGATGCATGTTCTTTGTCCTTCAGTTCAGTCAAACACAAATAACAAGTGAAGCATGTTTTCGTTCCTTTTTTTTTTTTTTTCTTTTCCTGGGTGTAATAAAACATGCCACGGAGATGTCTTACACATCTACCAAGTACGTAATCGTACATTATGTTCTGGTGATATATATACTTCTACAGTTGAAAAAATAACATTCTATTTTTAGTGGAAGTACTGTACTTCAGCGGTTCAGCTACGCTATGTTTGGAACTTGGATATATATAGACACTAAAATGTCAATTCCAAACATTTATTTTTTTACTAAAATTTGGCAGTTCAATGCGTAGTGAAAATTGGGCAGACTTGTACGGCATGTAGTATTTGGTAGGGGTAGATTGTTATTGAGTCCATAACCAAAATATTATTTTTTTGGACTCAAAGTATACAAATAGGTGGTAAAAAAAAAGTTACATTTTTATATATAGTGCCACAATACAGGTATAAAGCCAACATAAGTGGCGCTATACTCCTCTCTCTCTTCACTCAGTTCCGTTTGGACTATATTGTATTGGACACTCTAAATCATGTGATATTATAATCAAAATATTCTTTGTAATAAGATCAAATAATTATAAATTTGAAAATAGTTGAATTACATACTAAATAAAACTAATTTGCATATACCTATAATACTTTTAGATTATATATAAAATTGCGTAATTATTTTATACCTGTATTGTGGCACTATATATAAAAATGTAACTTTTTTTTACCACCTATTTGTATACTTTGAGTCCAAAAAAATAACATTTTGGTTATGGACTCAATAACAATCTACCCCTACCAAATACTACATGCCGTACAAGTCTGCCCAATTTTCACTACGCATTGAAGCTTTTGCAGTATAGCGCCACAATAAATGGCGCTATACATTAACGGTGCAGTTATCGTTAATGTATAGCACCAGGTATTGTGCCACTATATATAAAAATGTAACTTTTTTTTTTATCACCTATTTGTGTACTTTGAGTCGAAAAAAACCACATTTTGGTTCTGGACTCGATTGTTATTAGTTGGCAGGCACACTTTTGTACAAGGATGAGTTTTTCATTTCCACATAGCTATATAGTACTCCCTCCATTTCATATTATATGAGGTAGTTTGGTTCGGCACGGAGTTTAAGAAAAAAGAAGAACACTTTTGAAACATGTGGTCTTAAAGGCTTAAGGGGTAAAAAGTTTGTGGGGTCATGATATTTATGTGGCTATAAAAACGTCTTATTAAGATAAATGGATAAAATGAAAGAGTTTAAAGTTGAATTATTTCCAAATTTAGAAATGTGTTATTTATTTTAGAACAGACTTAAAAGGAAAGTACCTCATTTAATATGAAATAGAGGGGTACTTGTTTTATACTCCCTCCTTTCCAGTTTATGTGAACCTATTTTCTTTTTTATCCGTTCCAAAAAAAATGAACCCTTTCTAAATTTGGTAACAATTTAGCTTAAAGTTACAACTCAACCCTTAATGAGAAGCTTTTATAACCACACAAATACTCTGGGCCCCATCTGAACTTGTTTAGGACCACAAATTCCAAAAGTCTTCATTTTTTTCTTAAACTCCGTGTCCAGTCAAACAGGATCATATTAATTGGAACGGAAAGAGTATAAGTAATGTATAAATAGGGGTCCATGCCTAACCTCCACCACACCGTGGTGTGTGGTGAATTAAAAAATGGAGTAAAAAATAAACTTTTTAAGTATGTTTGGTACGATGGAAATCATTCTTGAGGAAGAAAAAAATCTGCAGAATAAGTAATCTTTTGTAAAAAGAATTAGTGTTTGATTGATGAGTGAAAATTATTTTATGATAAAACACATTTATCAAAAAATGGTAGTAGTACTAGCAAATTGATATGTATTGAACAAATTTTTGAGTGGTAAATATTCATGATAATCTCTCTAAGTATTGGTTGCAGCAGGGATATAAGTTTACAGTTGAGATAGTTGCGAAAGAAAATGAATTCCGTCTATAATTGAGATAAGTGAAAGATGTCAATTTTATTTTTTCATTTGAAAATCATTTTATAGCAACCAGAATCAGAAACTAACTTATTTATCAAAAAAAATATTTTCTAATCATACCAAGAATATTTGCCGGCTCTATCTCTATAATATATTGAAGTAATCATAAATGTTTATATCATAGAGAAACCAATGAAATTAATTAAATCCGTATATCAACTTGACACAATGTAAGCTAATAGTTGCGGGTATACAATAAAGTGCTAGAACGATCGAACACAAGGAACCTGTTCTTTGTCTTGACAAAAGAGAATGCGCATCTGAGAGGGGACTTGATCCTCTCTTCCATAAAGAATAAAGCAACTCATTGCAGTTGACTAAGCCATAAAATCTATTACAGAGTCATTTTCGATAATAGTGAGATGACTCGCATGAAAGAACGACCACAACTTGGGAACCCGATCCTACCCATAATACGGCGCAATTTGTGTGATTAACAGTTATTAAAACGTTCAAGATAGCATTATATCTAGATATTTTTTTAATTTTGTTAAAAGAATATTTAATTGTATTTCGAGAAAAAGTATATTCCACCCGATTCAATTTATGTGAACTCATTTGATTTGGCACGAAGTTTAAGAAAATAGAGAATAATTTTGAGTTTGTGGTGTAAATGAGATTCATATTGATAGAATTTAAGGGGCCACCAATCTACATAGATAACTAGGTTCTCTATTAGTTTCCACAAGACACACGCACACTGTAGTAAGTAAATGACACGGAGGAATTTTACGTGGAAAATTTTCAGCTCACGGGATAAAATACCACGACCTACCCTTGTAGAACTTCAACTTTACTACTGAGCAACTTTAGATTACAACCTATTGTAACCTAGAAATTAACTTCTTAATCTCTCACTAACTTTTAACACTCTATTACAAGCCACTTTGTAATAACTCTATTACAAAGACTTTACAACTCGATTAACTCTAGCCAAGACACAAACACAAGAGTTTATGATTTACAAAGGATTTCCTACACAATGCTTCTAACTAAGCTAAGCAGGAATTAGAAGTAAAGAACTTCAACAAAGGTACAACACAACTAAGGACATATAATAACTCAATAAGGGGAACTGGTATATTGCTATGTTGTTCTTTGTTCTTGATGCCCTGGAGAGTCACTTGCAAGATTGATAGATGATTTGAGAGAATGCTTGATCAATTCTTGAATGTGAAAGTGATTTTATTTTACCTTGATTGATGTTAATAATTCATTTGTGACATCACTTTGAGTGATGTAAGCAAGTTAGGTAAAGAGCATTCCCCATAAAATTGATTGCTACACTGTTTCTGTACTGTAGCATGTACAGGCAGTAACTTTACAGCTGGAACAGTTGACTTTTATAGTCTCATCGGGAACTGGTAGTTATCTATTCCCTCTGTTGTTCCTTTTACCTTGAAGAGTTGAACTGTGTCCCCAACTGGAGACTTGTTGATCTTTAAGTTCTTGAGGATGTGTATTAGGTTCCTTATCTGGTTCTTAATAGTAAGTTTATTAGATCATCAAAAGATAATAGGAATATACATATAACCTATAAATTTCTCTATTTTGATGATGACAAACTTATAATTCAAGTTCCCCCTAAGAACCAGAATGACATTTGCATTTGCCGCCCCCTCTGAATTTGTTTCCATCCTGTTCCCCTTGAATTATTCCCCTCTCCCCCCCCCCCCCCCCCCCCCCCCCCCC
>MU752355.1:5252-33672 GCA_026770625.1 Nicotiana glauca | reverse complement strand
CGTGGCATCATAAAGATATTTGTAACAGTCTTTAAGCTAAAAAAAAGCCTAGCTTGAGTTAACTCATACCACTTATGTACACACAACATGACTAAAAGTAGAGCATAAAAGCAAGGCATATACAACAAAAAGGGAAAAACTTCCATCAAACAATTTGAATTTTAAGACAGGGAGCAGATTCAATGTTGCTAACAACCATCCACAATTCAGAACAAAAAGAGAAAACAAGTACCACAACAATCATAATAAACTAAGATAAGACTGACACTTAAGACTTGACACTGAAGGGACATTGTCTAGGGAGCACTGGAAGGAGAGGGCTTAAAGGTAGATGCAAGGGTTTGGAGGACTAGATCAATCCGAGCATTCGCCGACATTCGCTCATTGAGCAGTTTCTCCATCAGTTCCTCCACTTGTTTCTTGAGCTCAACATTATCCTTAGTCAAATGGTCAAACTCTGAGCTTTGAGAACTACTGGAACTAGTTGCTTCCTGAAGCTGACTAAGCTGGCCCTCAAGAATAACATTCCTTGCTTTTAACTTCCTGGTCTGCTCCGTAGCACTATTCTGAGCATTGATCAACTGGGAGATGGTAGAAGTGCTTCCAACTTCTCCAATCTTATCAAGGCACTCACATTCTTTGAGAGTAGTCTTGGAGAAGGTTTGCTTCCTAGTGCCCACTTTAGCTTGTCCCAGAGGGACCTTGAAGAACTCAAAATCCTTGGTGAGAAGGAACCCATAAGGCAGCCCATGATTACCATCTTTGAATTCTGCCACTTTCTTCATGTGTTCAATCATAATCCCAGACATGTTAATGGTAGTGAAGCCATCCAGTGCTTCCATGAGAACCAAGTCGGCTCTGGATGCCAGGGACCTTCTCTCAGCATGAGGGAGCAAAACCTTATTTACCATCTCAAACAACAATTGGTACACTGGAAGGAGAGCTTTCTTGTGTACCCGTTCCCCTTGCTAGATTGTCTTATCCTGAACTATAGCATTTCTAAAATTTGAAGTGTAGGAGCCTTGAACAGTAGACAACCCTTCTGCAAGTACATTTAGAATAGACACCAGCACCACAGAATCCATCACAAAATACACCCCATTTACCATCATGCAGAGGTGGTCATCTTCAACTCTGAAGAAGTCAGCATAGCAGCTACACACTTCCTCCTCATATACTTTGGGAGACTCTCCTGTGAACAAGTGTGTCCACTGTTGAAACTCACAAATTTTAACCAATTGTCACATTCTAGCCTCCTCCAAAATGTCTAGGGCAAATGTGCGGCCCCATAGCATCATTTGATTCTTCAATTTCTCTTTCCCAGCACTCTGGGGATCACCAACTTTGGCCTTCTTGGAGAAACGAGGTTCCTCATTGCCATCAACTTTCCTTTTCACAAACTTTTGAGTGGGTTTTCCCTTCTCGACGAACTTTGCAGACACTGTTTTCTCACACATATTCACCAGTATCCTCCATCCCCTTATTACCAGATTTTCCACCACTTTCTTCAACTATCTTGTCACCAGATTCTTCCACCAAATTTTCAGTAGAGATAACATCATCACTCTTGTTTGGACTCTCAATACTCACAGAAGATTTGTTTTAGACTTGGAGAGATAGTGCTTTTGTAAGCGTTTGTAATTCAAGGAACCAGGTTCCTCGTCCACTTTATCATCCACAGTGACAACATGCACTACCTTCTCTTGCACAGCCTTCCCATCCTTCACCAATTTCCTCCTCCTTTAACTGACTTGGATTTTCTTAAGAGCGGACTCAAGAGCCTCCTTCTTTTGCAAACTTATAGAGGGTAGCTTAGGAGTTGGCTCTGGAGTAGCAATTGGTCTACGCTTGCTTGGATAAAGCTAGCAATAGCTATATCATCAAGATCCGCTTCACTATCCCCATGCTCTTCACTAGATACAGATCTCATCTCAGGCACTACCACAGACAAAGTCTCAGCATAAAAATGACGAGAAGGAGTAAGAACAATACTAACCTGGGGCTTTTGAGAGAACCTATGAGTTGGATCCTTTGAGGAGGGATCAGGTCCGTCATTAGTACCCCAGTAGTATTGTTATGTGCCGAATGTTCAACAAGCACAAGCTCTCTACCTTCTACCAAGGTCTTAGACTATTTCCCCTGAGGCTCAGACCTATGCTCACCTCCTTCGATAATAACCCCTTTCACCAGCTATAGAAAGCATGTTTTCTATTGCTTCTTTCTCTTGTAAATCCATGGAAAACGCAGGAGAAGGAGGAGTGTTACCTGTGGACTAAAGATTAGGAACTGTCTTTGTTGAGTCAGCATTCTCAGAACCAGCAATTTGGTCTACATTTAAGCCTTCATCTATAGGAAGACTGGAGATTTCCTGATTTCCCTCTTCGTCAACTGTACCTTTTTCACCCAGTTTTTCCAGAGAGACAGGAGGAGAACTATTAGCCACAAACATTTTAGGAATCAAGATTTTGCAGCTCCGATGAGAACCAAAACTCGATTGGGTAGGAGAGGAGACTGAATGTGGGGTTGACTCTGCCCTAGGATTTTGACTAGGAGTGATATTGAATAAGGAGTCTAAAATTGATATTTTAATTGGTGAGGACTCAATGGGGGTGTTACTTGGAGCACTTGAGGTTTCTTGATTTCAGTCATGGTGGGAAGTGATAAGTTGAAGAGGAGGGATTGGTAGTTTGAAGAGAGAAAGAGGAAGGAAAATTTTGAAGTTTGATGTGAAGAGTTGTGACAGTGACGGATGTATTTAAGATGGATGAGGGATCGGTTAAGAAAAGGCAATAGTTTTGGGATCCGAGTCGCTTATCAACATGTGAGATGTTTGGGTTCAAAAGACGTAGAGAAAAGAAACTGACACACTGATGATGTGGCACTATTTTATCCGTTCAAAATTGTGCATGAGAGAACAGAGAAACTACTAACCTATGTCAGGAGAACCAGGTTCCCTAACGAATCTTGTACGAGTAAGCTTTGCCCTTTTATCGCGTGCACTACATCAACTGCTTATTTTCTCTGTAATCATCATGTGTGTCTACCTGTAACGGTATAGAGATGAATTAGACTTTGCTAGAAAATACTTTTTTACTAACTTTACCTGGGCATTTCTTTCATAGCCAATCATTGAGGGACCAGGTTCTCAGTTGGGTTTTATCAACCCTAGTATCGGGCAATTTCTTTCAAAATGTTCTCTGTTCAAGGCTTTGGTGAATATATCTGCAATCTGATCTTCTGTGTTGTAAAATCTCATACAGATGTGGTGACGCACATCAATGTGTTTGGTTCTCTTATCTTAGACTGGATTTTTAGACATGTTGAGTGCACTTGTATTGTCGCACATGAGGGGTACATAGTCAGAGAACACTCCAAACTCTTCCAACTGCCGTTTGACCCATAGCAATTGAGCACAATAAGAAGCAGTTGCTATATATTTCGCTTCAATAGTTGAGAGTGCTACCAAGTTTGCTTCCTTGTACCCCATGAGATTAGACAAGAACCCAGAAAATGTTCCATTCTAGACGTTCTTTTCCTGTCCACCAGATATCCTGCATAATCAGCACCAGCATACCCAATAAGATCAAAGTTATCTCCTGAGGCATAGTAGAGAATCAGGTCCTGCGTTCCTTTGAGATATCTCAATATTCTTTTGGCAGCCTTCAGATGAGATTCCTTTGGATAATATTGAAACCTTGCACAGAGACCCGCACTGAACACAATGTCAGATTTGCTTGCAGTGAGATACAAGAGTGACCCTATAATGCCTCTACACATGGTATGATTTACAGGGGAACTAGGTTCATCCATATCTAGACGAGTAGTTGTGGCAATAAAAGTGTCAATGATTTTTGATGTTTCCATGTCAAATCTCTTCAGCAACTATTTGATGTACTTATGCTGACTTATCATTGTCCCCTTTTGAGATTGTTTCACGTGTAGACCCAAGAAAAGTTTAGTTCTCCCACCATACTCATTTCAAACTCACTTCCCATGAGTTTTGCAAATTCTTCATATAGGGAATCAACTGTTGCTCTAAAAATGATATCATCAACATAGACTTGACAATGAGCAGATTCCTTCCTTGTTTCTTCAGAAAGAGAGTGTTGTCGATTTTCCCTCTTGTAAGGCCATTTTCTAGAAGGAATTTTGACAACCTTTCATACTAAGCACGGGAAGCCTGCTTTAGCCCATACAATGCCTTGCCGAGTTTAAAAACATGCTCAAGATGCTCATGATTTTTAAATCCAGGAGGCTGCTTGACAAAGACTTCTTCTTTTAGAAAGCCATTCATAAATGCACTTTTGACATCCATTTGGAACAATATGAATTCCATATGTGATGCAAAGGTAATAAGAATTTTGATAGCCTCCATTCGAGCGACTGGGAAAAAGTTTCATCATAGTCAATTCGTTATTCCTGATTGTAGCCTATGACTACAAGCCTTGACTTATTTCTTGTTGTGACTCCAAACTCATCAAGCTTGTTCCTAAATACCCACCTAGTTTCAATAACGGTTCGATATGCATGTCGAGGAACCAGGTGCCATACCTTGTTCCTCTCAAATTCATGGAGTTCCTCCTGCATGACTGTAATCCAGTCTGTATCTTTCAATGCCTGCTTGATATTTTTAGGCTCTATTTGAGAGATAAAATCTGAGAATGCAAGAGTTTCTGGTCTTTGATCTGGTTTGAATTCTTGAATCAAGAAGAGTGATTATGTTATCAAGGGGGTGTGAACTTTTGTGTTTCTAGTTAGACACATGAACCTTGTTGTGGGAAGGTCCAGGTATTTCTGCATGTGAACCTTGATTGTTTCTCATCTCAACATGTGGGGTCCCTTGAACAACATCGACAAAATTATTTTTAGTTTTTGTTGTTGTGATTGAGGGACCAGGTTCCTCTCCATCAGTTTGATATATAGTTGCACCATCCTCATTTGATTCCTCAACGTGGCTTATCATATCAGCCTTTCCATTTGCCATGTGAATGATTTCACTAGGGACAAGTGACTGTTCTCCGTCTTGATGATTCTTATCATTTATATCCTTTCCACATGGTCATGAGATTCATTGAAGATCACATAAATGTGTTCTTCAACATATTGAGTTCTTTTGCTATACAGTTTGTAGACTTTTCTTTGTGATGAATAGCCTAGAAAGATTGCCTCGTCACTTTTGGCATCGAATTTTCTAAGTGTTTCCTTCCCATTGTTGAGGACAAAACATTTGCAACCAAATATTTTCAAATGTGTCAGCTTGGGCTTCCTTCTGTTCAGTAGTTCATATGGCGTCTTATTCAGAAGGGACTTGATCATGCACCTGTTCACCAAGTAGCATGCAGTATTGACGGCTTCTGCCCAGAACCCTTTTGCAATGCCACTGTCAATCAACATTGTTCTTGTCATGTCTTAAAGAGTTTTATTCTTCCTTTCCACAACACCATTTTGTTAAGGTGTTCTTGGAGTTGAGAAGTTGTGAGTGATGCCATTTTCAGCACAAAATTTGTCGAATTTTGCATTGTCAAATTCTATCACATGGTCAGATCGGATACATGCTACATTAAGGCACTTGGATCTTCTTCACAAATGCCACAAACACTTGAAAGGTTTTATCCTTGGTTCTGAGAAACAGATTCTAAGTGAATCTGGAATAGTCTTCCATTATGACAAATATGTACCTCTTTCCTCCTCTACTTAGCACCCCCATAGGTCCACATAGATCCATATGGAGGAGATCAAGTGTCCTTGAAGTGCTAACTTCCTTTTTGTGCTTGAAAAAGGATTTGACTTGTTTTCCTTTTACACATGCATCACACACCCTGTGATCCTTGAAGCTTGCCTTGGGCAGACCACAAACCAGGTCATTCTTGACCAATTTGTTCAGCAACATGAAACTTGCATGACCCAGCATTCTATGCCATAGCTCAGTATTATCATCAACAGCACTCAAACAGCTAAGATCCCCATTTTGCAAGGACTCAAAGTTAGACACATAGATGTTTTTGTATCTTTTGGCCACTAACACCACTTCACCAGTCACAAAATTTGTGACTGTGCATATTTTGGCCAAAATTCCACTTTGTTACCCTTGACGCAGATTTGGGAAATACTCAGCAAGCTATACTTAAACCCCTTCACATAGTACACATCTTCAGTAGAGAGAGAAAGATACTTCCCGATCCTTCCAACTCCCTAAATGTATCCCTTTTTTCCATTTCCAAAGGATACACTCCCCATCTGCAAGGCTTTTAGTGAAAGAAAATCATTTGTACTTCTAGTCATGTTCTTCGACAACGCTATCCATGTACCATTGTTGATTGCTCCTTTTCACTATTCCCTGTACAAGTAAATCAAGGGTTAGATTTAAGAACCCAAACAAGTTTAGCTCACTTGTAATAAGGAGAGTGGTGAATAAGGGATTTTTTGGTCAAGCAGACATTATACGTTTTTTATGTGATGGACCAGGATCCCTAGTAGTAGTTACTTTTTTAGCAAAAACTTTGTTTTTCTGCTGAGATTGGAATCTGGCCTTACAGGTTCCTTAAAGTTCCCAGTGTTACCACAGTGAATGCATAGCCAATTGTCAGGCATAGTGACGTACATGCTATGAGGGTTGTAGGGAGTCTTTTCCTTTTGAAACCCGATTCCCTGCCTGTTTCCCTATCGTTTGTGTACATGATAGTTATAGCATCAGAGGACTAGGTCCACTTGAGTGATTTTTCAAGATTACTCTTAACTCTTCCTAGTTCTTCCTGAAGTTGTTTGTTTTTCTCAAGCTCAGCACACAGACTAGATTTCACTGATTCTAACTCATTTTCAAGCTTAAGATGTGCCTCACTTGCAACCTCCTTTCCCTTTTGACTGTTCCCTGGCCTACTATATATTTTAAGTTCCTCAATTGTTTACATTAGATCTACCACCACTAGTAGTAGGTCATCTCTCTCATGCTTAATATTAGTGACTCTCTCAATTAAAACTTCTTTCTCCTTTTTCACACACTCAACGGTCCCTTTTAGATCGACCAAAACAACCACTAGATCATCTCTTTCATGTTCTATGTTTGAAATTTTTTAGCTAAGGCATCTTTTTCTCTCTCCAAACTCTCAACTGCTTCTTTTAAATCAACCACAACAGTTACTAGATCATCTCTAGATTGTTCTGCTTCTCCTAGTTCCACAATTAATGCATCTTTATCATTTATGAGACTGTGATAAACATCAATTAAAACATTTGTCAAAGACATAAGTTTTTTCGGAGAATAAGACTTTAGATTTCTTTGAAAATCTAGAAAATTTACCTTATTATCATCATCGTCATCTCCATCATCATCAGACTGTGCCATCAAGGAAAAAATGGAATCATACTCAGCTGCTTCATTTTCCGCTGCTATCATGGAGCTGTTACCTTTATCATCATCTTCTTCAGACTCGCTGGAAGAGTCTCCTCATGTAGTAAGAGCTTGATTCACAACATTATTAGCGGCATTTTTCCTCTTGAAGCATTTATCAGGAACCGGGTTCCTCTTAGTTGCTTTGTCAATATTGTTTTTGTACTGATCTTGCTTTAGGAGAGGGTAATCCTTGATGAAGTGTCCTATCTTACCACATTTATGACATAGGTTATAACTTTTTGGCTTGCTGGAGCTCCCCCTTTTTGGAATGCCTCCATTCCCGTGAACCATTTTCTGGAAACATTTTGTCAGGTAAGCCATATCAGCATCCTCGCCACTTGAATCATTGATGTCAATCTTGAGCAACAGGTTCTTCTCCTTTTTGGGCTCTCTCATCTCATTGTCCTTCTTCTTCTTCTTCTTCATTTCATAAGTTTTTAAATTACCGACAAGCTCATCAATGGTTAACTTCTGCAAGTCCTTTGCCTCTGTGATAGCGTTCACTTTGCTTTCTCGAGAGCTGGGCAGGACGCTAAGTATTTTCCTGACAAGTTTGTTTCTTGGAATTATTTCTCCAAGAGAGTGAAGCTCATTTATGATAGAGGTGAACCGAGTATACATGTCTTGGATGGATTCATCATCTTTCATCCTGAAAAGCTCACATTCAGTGGTAAGCATATCAATCTTTGATTGTTTGACTTGTGTTGTTCCCTCATGAGCTATTTGAAGAGCTATCCAGATTTCCTTTGCTGATTGGCATGCCAATATCCTGTTATATTCATCATGACCAATGCCACAAACAAGAATTTTCTTTGCAATAAAATTCTTTTCTATGGCTTTTTGGTCAGCGTTATTGAATTCCTTTCTCATTTTGGGAATAGTTATAGCTGGATCGCTAACAGTCTTGGTAAGAACAAAAGGGTCTATCACAAATGACATTCCCAAAGCTCAAAATCTTCTGGCATGATGAAATCGTGCATCCCAGTCCTCATCCATAATATTGGTCGTTGAACCTTAGTGGTCTGTAAGTAGACCGACATTCTTTGAAGTTGGACGGAGCATCCATGAGAATCCTTTCTAGGTGTTAGCCAGATAGAAAGAACCCGCTCTGATACCAATTAATAGAATTTAAGGGCCCTGATCATGCCCAACTATGCTTTATAAAAAGGACTAAGCGATCGCTACAAATACAATCCGGTTCAAGTACAGAATCGAATCCCACAAGGAACTAACCTATTTACTACAACTTTTAACACTGCTAATGAATAGCTCAAACAATCTCTAGATACAAGATTTTTAATGAATAATGAGTAGAATTTAGTTAACTAAGGAAAAATAACAATAAAACTAGCAATAATCTAGAATAGAGTTGAATTCAATGGTAAAATGGTCCAGGGTAATTGATTTTCCCAATTGTCGGATTAATTCCTGACAAGTTAGCTATAATCTCACCGTAACAATTTATAAGAAATATGAGTCCTAGGTTACCGCAATTATCTCTTGATCAATTACGATAATTTACTAGAAGCATTCTCTCGAACCACTCTAGTTAACAATTTATGTAACACAGAGTTATCCCACAAAAGCTTCGTTATCTCTAACCCAGCTTTCAAATTCTAGTAATTAATCTCTTAACTTACCAGAAAGTGGTGTTGTTCAACAAAAATCTAACCAACTGTTCTTTCTCAAGCGAAACAAGATAACTAGACACAATTAATCAAGGGCCCTTTCAATTAATCACAAGACAACACGTAGTTGAACAATCATAGAGTAAAAACAGCTCAATTATATCAAAACAAAGTCAAGACTTCATCTAACAATTGGTTCCATCAACCCTAGATGACGGGTTTAGCTACTCATACTAAGAGATAAAAAATCACTATATAAAGTCATAATCAACAATGGAATTAAAAAGAAGAAGATAAAAACTCTAAGGAAATTCTTTGTCTTTCTTCCGTGTTCTTGCCTTCCAAATCTATCTAAAAATAGCTCTTTTCTCTTTTGGACGAATTAGGCTTCATATAGGTTTAGGTTAGTCGCCGTAAAAATTACGTAATTGACCCTGGATTCTTAGCTCCCGTCAGCCCGTCTACGATTGCGGATAGGACCGCTGATCTGATCGCGAATTTGGCAATTGTTCAGTCCACGGCCGCGGATCTGATCAGGGAGTTGGCATTTGCTCTTCTTTCTCCTTTTCGATCGTGCTATACTCCGATTGGCCTTTCACACTCCATATTGACTCCAAAACACTCTTTACCTTCCTCCTAGCTCGGAGTGACTCCTGCAAAACGTAAAACTCTTAATTAGAGCATTTTGTTATCTTTTATATTCAAACATTGATAAAGTGTGGCCAAATTAGAGTGTAAATAGTATCTAAATTGAAAAATTATCGTCTACTATCAATACCCCGCAATTAAAACTTTTCTCATCCTAGAGCAATCAAACCACACTCTACAGAGACTTCCCTAACTTGTTACACCAAGAATATTCCTTATAGATTAAGTACATTAGTGTAACATTCACACCTCAAGAGTTGACTCCCGCGAGCCATGCCATGTTCCTAACCGGCTTACTTACCCTAACTTAGAGGTCCAAATTTACCTCTCCTTCGTGAATCAAGTGCCGGTTCACAACAAAAGACACTCATTCCACAATCAATAAAATGCACAGACACTGAGGAACTTCAATATAAACAGAATTCATTCACCCTCAGAAATGACATTCATATGCCACAAAAGATGCACCATAGGCTTTCCCGTATTGTACTACTCTACTAATCGAGCTCATTCAGTCTAGGATGAACTAGGGCTTTATTTGGTTGTAATATAAGCTGCGGGATGGGTAGGATACATTTAGATATACGAGTGGCTACACCTCTCTAAGCACTTTAATACATATACTTTAACAATCAAAACCAAATACTTATGTCAAACCATGACTCCACCTTCACATCACTATATATTAACTCCCTTCTTCTTTAAGTATAATTACATCAAGAGCCACCACTTATTAAGGAATATTTTTCATAGCAATCCAACTATTTATTTTATTTTTATTTTTATCTTTTTCAATTTAAGTGGCTCTTACTTTACCAAAACAGTGCACCTTCCTCCTTGTTTTATTAGTTCCACTCAAAGGCTAAACCCAGCACCCCACACTTTAACTTTTACAAAGTTCATAACTATTCAAGTGCTTATGATAGGTCAACAGGTTCAAATAAATGGTTAATTCAAACAAATAGGTAAAGCTTGTAGTATGGTTGCCAAAGAAATAGAATTATAGGCTCAACGGGATTAACTATGATACATAACATATGGGTAGATGAAGTATACATATGGTTTAACAAAGGAATGCCTATATCACTTCCCAGACTAAACAAGACTACTATTTCGATTTGCAGACACACGGGGCAACTTCTAGGCATCCAATGTCATGCATAGAACACAACAAGCCTCACACACATCTGGCACATGAATCACTCCAGATTGGGTCATCAAACACTCTGATCAGGGTACTTAAGCCAAATTAAGAACATATAATTTAAGGCATTCTTACAAGAGTCGACAACTAAGCCTAAGCATCACACTAAAGTACTCGTTATATTCAAGGCATTACGACGTTAAGAGATCCTATTCCTATTTTCGCCCATAGCCCACAAGTTCTTACTAACAATAAAAAACTAACTACGCCCAGTTCAAATGAAACTCTTGGAAAAGAACTGTGGCTTAAAGAAAAACCAAGGGGGAATTGATACACTACTAGAAAAGAAAATCTTTTTGTGTTTTTTTTTTGTGTTTTTTTTGTCGACTTTAGTCCCTCAAGAAACCCGTCGAATGATATTCATCGTCAGGACAGGTCGAAAATAATTTATGCAAATAAACTACAAAATTATTCTACATACAACATACCACAAAGTATCCCCCACTCCATAATTAAAATGATGGCATGTCCCCATGTCATACAAAATAAAGTAATGCGAGGTAAAGGAACTTCCCTGGAATATTAGTCTTGATCGGAGACAGTGTCGGGGTCGAGATGACACACCCTACCCAGCGCACGCAGCCAGCATGATTTTTTTTCTCTGAATTCACATTTTGGTTGGCTAAAGCATCAATTCTAGTCCCCAATTCTATGACGGAAGTGCACAACCATGCCATTTCCTCTTCTAAGGCTGTATCCGCGTACTCCGTCTGATTGCAGATGAACCTTCACCCGTGGCTACTTATTCTCGTGGGGGTGAGGATGGCCTAACTTGTTCCTGTGGGGTTGAATAAGGCCCAACTTCCTCCTTCTCTTCATCACTCTCCTCTGACGCCTCAGAATCATTATTATCAGTTGAGACGGGTACCACCGTGTTTTTCCCAATGGTCACCTTGGATGCCCAAAACTTTGCTTCTTTCTTCACATTGCCATCCATATTTGGGTTCTCTGGCACCCCCATAGCCTGGCACAATCTAGTGACCAGAGATGGGAAGCAGAACCCATACCTCCTCAGTGTTGAACGGATGAACATCTCAGATTGAATAACCTTGTCCACACCAAAATCTTGGCCATTCACGAAGCACCATATTAAAGCAGCTCTCGGACCATTTACCTCAGTGGTGTTGTGGGACGACAACAGTCGACTATTGATGATGTACAAGCAACACTTTCCTTCAAAGGTGAGTGAGGCAGAGTGAAACTTCGATCCCGCTACAACCCACACTACCTCTTTGTCTAGTACACAGATAGTTCTGAAAAATAATTGCCAATTTGTTGGTTCTCTCTTGTAAGTATCATAGTAATCCACCTCCTCAGTAAATGCAGGCAAGCGATACACTCTCCTGATGGCTTCGATCGAGGCATTCACCCTCTTTTGTCACACAATGCAGATATGATCCTCATGTTTAGAGTAGTTGGCATAGAATTACCTAACAAGCTTCATGTTATCGTCCTCCAGCTTTTCAAAAAAGATGTATAGCCTGCGCCTAATCAGCTCCCTATAGGGGCACTCCACCTGGAGGAATCCCCTGTCAACTCCCCTTTCCAGGCTTTCCAATAGCCTTCCAACTAAAACGGTCTTGGGCAACTCTGAAGACAAACCTGGTGTGATCAAACTGAGCTGAATTGGCTGGTGCCCATGCCTGGTACAAGCCTCCATGACCACTTGATGAGGCACTGGTAGTGCGTCTCTTCTATGAAGATCTCATGGTACCTACACAACAACCATCACTATCAATAATCGGTAAAATATGTGGACCAAGGGAGGTTATGCAGACTTCACCTGCACCATTGGTCATAATTTATACTAAAAAAACCCATTGTGGCAATTCAACAAACACATACTATGCATATGCCCCCCAATGTACCCAAAGACCCAATGGAATTCCCATTTTTCACAATTCAACAATGTTTTCCCAACCCAACCAACCTAATGTCCTCACATACCAACATATATACCAACAAACAAGAATAAAGATAAGAATAGCCATATTTCTACTTTCCTACACTTACAGTAGAAGAGAAAAAGAAAGTCAAAAAAATCAAAAAACAAAAAAAAAAATTTAAAAAGAAGAAGGTAGAAGCATGTACTTACTTGAAAATCTTGTGATGAATGGAGCTTGGGTATTTGTTGAGTAGAGAAGAGGGAGAAGGGGAGGAGATTTTGTGAAGTGAGAACAAATTGGAGAGAAGAAGGGGGAGGGGTGTTGATACCTAATTTTTCTCTGTACATTTTTATATATGTAAAATACTTTCAAAATAGTATATATATGGATATGTAAGCATGTCCAAATGTTTTAGTATTTTTCCTAATTTTTAAAGGATTTTTAAATCAATTTATTGCCCTATTTTAGCAGTGCAAAAACCAATAGTTATTTCCAAAATTATCATTTTGGTGAATAATTTAGTTTATTCTCATACTTCTACCAAAATATAACTGAGGTAATTCTTACACATTTTTACAAATTTATTTATTATTTTTAAAGCTAAATTGCATATAATTGCAATTTTAGCCTATTTTAAGATTTAATTGCATTTATAATGACAAAATTGATTCCAGTATTTTTAATTTAATATTTGTATATCATTAATTAATTTAGTACCTTTAATTTATTTTCATAAATCATTTTACTATTTCTATAAAGTAAAAAAGGAAAAAGTGGCTATTTAAATACTAGCCCTATTTTATTTCAAATTTAGCCCAAATCAACCCCCCAATTAAACCTCAATTTCAATTTCAAATGGCCTGGCCCTATTCCTAAATTACCCGCCCCTAACCCGTTTATTTTACCCGCCCGGCTTCCCCTTTTGATCCATGTCGTTGATCATTTTGATCAACGGCCACAATTCCTCTTTCCCTTTTTTAATTCACAAACACCCCCAACCCTAAATCATTTTCATTCACCCGCCACCTCTGAAACCCCTCTCCTCTCTCAAACTCTCTCGAACCTTCCTAGCACTAGCTAGATCTCATCATCTTCCACCTCGAAACCCACCAGAAACCATGGCTTTTCAGTCTGTGAGAGTCTTACACTCACCTCCTTTTGCTCTTAAACACCGGATACCTGAAGATTTGAGGCCTGACCTTGAAGGTTTTCACTCAGACCTCTGCCGATTCAAGGTTTCAGAGTCATCGCCGGCCTTGCTCCGGCGTACCATGGTATTTTGAGCCTAGTTCTGACTTCTCCGACTTAGATCGGTGACCTTTTCAAAGCCTTTCTCATTCTAGGGTTCTTTTTAAACCCTAACCCTTCAAGGTTTTTCTCCGATCTTTTTAGATCTGTTGTGCACCTATGCTCTACTTGAGTTTTCAAATGATTTCCCCAACTTTTTACTTTTCAGGGTCTTTTTTTCACGATCTAGGGTTTCTGAAAAGGCTTAAGTGTTTATCTGATCTTCTTCCCCTTTTCTTTTGTGTGTATTTGACTCTACTGTGTTCTTACATTTTCCTTATACCACGTATGTTCCTCTACTGTGCTTTCTATATTCCATTCTTGTGTTCTTTTGTTTTTCCTTTTACCATGCTCTTGTATGTTTATTTTACTATATTTTTCTATATGTGCTTTTCTGCTATAATTTTCTGGTACTCTTTTGTTCTTCTACTGTATTTTACTACTAAGTTCTTAAAGTTTCCTTGTTTGCCTTCTACTGAGCCCTGTTTAAGTTTCTTCTAGAAAACTCCTTAAGCATGTTTCTTCTATTGTTCCTACCAGTGTTTTCCATTATGTTCTTTGAATCCCTATGCTGTATTTTTCTACCTTGTTCTTAAGTGTTCTTAGCATTTTTCTTCTGAACCTTGTTTGAGTTCTTCTAAAAAGAGCCTCTTAAGCATGTTTCTTCTACTGTTCTTATCAGTATTTTCTATTCTGTCCTCTGAATTCTGCTACTGTTTGCATGTTATTTTGCTATCATGTTTTCTCATGAGTTCTGTTGCTGAAGAAGCATGCTCTTTTCTGACAATTCTAAACATGATTTTGATTCTATTGCCTGCTCTCTAGTCTTTGCTTTATGGTTTGCCCATACTAGGGTTTTATTTTAGAACCCTTAACTCTTTTAGACTGACTTGGAATCTCTGAATGGAGTTTGGACTCTTTGTTTTCATACAATGCTGAACTTTTTGCTAATCTCTCCTACACTAGAGTTTTTACTGACTTTATAATGGCATGACAAGTTTCTTTCATGATTAACATGTCTGTATGCTTTTTATACGTGATGAGTCTTCCTTTAAAAAAGTTTTCAAACTTGTGATTGATTCAGAATTCCTTTTAAATAAGTCTAATTGATTGTTTGCTGATTTTCCTTAAGTAAAACCTTTCTTCACCTTTTCTAACTTGGTTCATTCATACCAAATCTCAGACCTTGTGTTTACTGGCTGTTAATTGATTCCCTTACCTTATTTGCACAAATCGTGTATTTCAAAAAATTTGTCCTTTAATAACCTTTATGTGTTTGCCCTCAATTGCATGCTTTGCTCAAAGTGTTTATTCAATTCCGTTCATTAAATGGTTATACCCATTTGAATCTGAATCCCTTAATTAAGGGAAGCCTTGTGTAATTTATTTACAATCAGTTCTTTAATTATTTCTTACCTTATTTCTGCCTGCCTTCTACACTATAAAAGGCACGACCCTTTTCACAAACATACACTTCAGACTTTACAATCTCACAATCTCTTCTGAACTCACACCTATAGTATAATGTCTCCCTGTTTGCACTTAGGCTTTTATAAGACTACTGCTTCTTCTACTTGTTTTTTTGAAACTGGTATGTCCTAATTTAAATTCCAGCATTACTCCAATGTGTTTACTCATAATCTTTGTATCCAAGTATACTTTATTGTTTTCTGTAGAGATTGACCTTTAGATTAGTATGCCTATGTTCTACTGCTTGCTTCTTTTGTCAATCTTTGCTCCCTATCCCAGTACCCCTATGTGTTTGTGAGTGGTGACTAAGGGTATGGCAATATGATTTGTTGTCCATGAACTGAGTTTTGAACTAATGGGTATTAACCTCTAAACAGGCCGGAGGGTATGCCAGCATATCCCTTTGCTGGGTATGCCCATCAGCCTGCTCTTCTTGTGTTATTGCAAATTCCCCACTCCCCTATACCCCTATGTGAATTGATTTTAAGTTATTCCCTTTTCCCTTTCCCCTTTAAGAATTCCCCTTTTGCACTTGCACTCTCTCCTAGTCTCGAAGTTCTGCCTCCCTCCTGTGAGCCTTGCCTTGGGACCTTGAATTCCTTCTAAACTTGGACACTTGAGGGCTGGCCCTTCCACACTGCACTATGACTTAATCTTGTAATGCATTTGGGTGTGAGCACTGCCCGGAGTCCATATGAGGCTCTTAGGGAACTCTGACACATACAAAATGAGAGAAAGGCTTTAGATCATGATCTCTTGGAGTTGGTTCATCTCATATTTCAGGCATGGAGCCTGAATTAGGCTCCCATTGGTTGTACTTTTAATTTCTGATGTATTTTTCCTTTCTTACTTTATTTATGGGCTGTAATAACTTATAATAAACTATTGGGGCTGGCTAGTGAAAAGGGAGGGGATAATTGTATGCAAAGGGTAGATATCCTGCCTATAGGTTTATGAATTCTGCATTCATATAGTTATAGGTTTACATATTTCTGCACTCTCTCATCTGTAGATATCCTGCCTTAGGTTTTTTCTGAAATTCTGCATTCATATAGACATCATGCCTATAGGAATTCTGAACTTTCATATGTAGATACTTTGCCATAGGAATTCTGCACTTTCATATGTAGATACCATGCCTATAAGGAATTCTGCACTCTCATATGATACCATATCTATAATTACTCGAAATCTGAATCTTGCATATGCATTTAGAAAACATGTCTATAGGCCATTCTGAATCTTGCATGTGCATCTGTCACTAGGCAAATGCGTTTATAGGCCTTACATAATCAATTGCATTTAGATGTCATGCCTATAGGATTTTTGCATCTTTACTATATCTACATAAGTGGCTAAAATCAACAACACATAGAAAGCATGCCTATAGGAATTAATAACCAAGTCTGAAATGTTTCGTTCGCCTATAAGTAATAATAATATCTAACGTTTGCAGAACTTATAACTTGCTTGTCTTTAACAAACTGGTAAATTTTTGTCTAAATTAATCTGTAATCAGTTTATCTATTTAATCAGTAGATATCTTGCCTATAGTCTTTTGTCTAACACGTAGGCAAGCCTTAGGGTAAAAGTTACAAATGCATCAGTCTTTATTAATTACAACCAGCGGACATGTCTAATTCCGACTTCTTATCTGAAAATAAGTGATAAATCAGCCTGCTTTAACTTTAAGTTTTAATCAGACCCTAATCAGTACGTGCAAGACATGTTAAACTATGTGCTTTTCTTTGATTTAAAGAGGTCTGCTTGAGCCTTATTTGTTATGTGCCTTCCCCAAACTTGATATATATATGTTTTGATTGTCGTCTTAGAATTTTTACCTTTGAAACCTTAAAAGCCCAACAACCCTTCTCCTTTAGGATTAGTAGTCCCAAATGCCTTCGGGACTGATAAGATTAGGGCAGGTAATAGCATGAAATAAGCAAACGAGACCATTCCGCGCTTTAATACCTCAACGGGGTGGGAAACTGTAGATATGGATATGATGACCATGCGATAATGTCACGTGTAACCCCTCATCGAGGAGCGATTACCGGACATTGTGTGGGGTGATCCATATTAATTATAAACCTAGGACCTTCTTCCCTTTACTTATTTATTTCATTGTTTACTTTTAAGTTTCAAATTATTTTCTCAAAATTCAGCTTTTTCCGTTTCTTTTAACTTCATCTATTTGCAACCATTATGTGAAAAACACCTCATATTTGAAACTCTTACTTGCCTACTTGTTATTTGCACTTAAAGTCACAACCATAGCCTGGCCGGGAACCACACTAGTAGATCTTGAGCGGTGCCTAACTCCTTCCCCTCGGGATAATTTCAAGCCCTTACCCAATCTCTGGTTTTCTAAATCAAACTCTTCTTAGTGTCCTAATGCACTTTAAACATTAGGTGGCGATTCTTAAATTAAAACCCAATTCCCAAAAGGGAACGAGTGGTCCTCCCAAATGTCATGAACCCGATTTTGCGAGAAAAAGGGGGCGCGGCAACATGGCGACTCTGTTGGGGATGTCTCTTTCACCATTTCATGCTATTTGTGACTTTATGCTTCTTTATATGTCTTTATTTAGTTCCTTCTTCTACTATGAAACTAACTTGGCTCTTTCTTTCTTTCCTTTGTGTCTTTTAACGCTTTCCTTTACCGCTTTCCTTTAATACTGTTGTAAATTATGAGGAATTGTTGTAATTATTTTTTAACGTGCAAATATGTGACAACTTGTTTAATTATTGCATAAAACATGTTTTCAACATCATATTCCACTCGTGCCAAACAAAATACCATAGAAACACTTATAATGAGTGGTTGTGCCCTTCCGATATTATCACCCCCTAAATCCGGCAAAGGCATATTTGCGGTAAAACAAATCGATCAACGATTTAGTCGACAGTTCCACGCCTTTCCTTCTTGAGTTGTTCGCTCAAGGGTACCAGTCTAATACCCCACAACAACCTTACTCTATTCAATTGTGCATGCATCATGCTTAAACCTAGCCGAGTCAGTTATGTTGTCCGCATAATGACTCTTTAAGATGGCCTAGTCCAAAGTCCACTGGGTTTCCTTGAAACCCAAACAGACACTACCACATTTTGTGCATTTATTTGGAGAACTAAATGCTTTTTATGGCAATTATTAATATTTAATAGTCGAGACTGGTGGGGGTAAGGGACTAACACTTTTGTCTTGCAGAAATATGAGGCACGAAGTCCCTAGATTCGGCATGGTAACCAACATCCACCCAAAGTTGTTAAACTGGTGGAAAGATCTTCATTCCAGTGATCAAAATCTTGTCCGAAAATACTTGAGAAATTTACCTTCTCTTCTGGAAATCCAACCTAACAACAAAATCATAGAAGTTGCTACTCTCTTCTGGGATGGTGATAGGTCTGTGTTCCGCTTCGGGGACATCGAAATGGCACCCTTGCTAGAAGAAATAGGAGGACTGGCTGGTATACCATGGGAGGCTCCGGGTTTGTTTATGCCAAAAAATCGCAAGGGTAGAGGTTTTCTCAAAATTATGGGTCTAAGGAAGAATCCAGACTTGACATGTTTGAAGGAGTCCTATATTCCCTTTGATTATTAGTACGAGAGGTACGGTCATAGCAAGTCCTATCGAACTTATCCCGATGAGTTCGCCCTTAATTCGTTGGAGCATATTCACCAAAGGGTCTTTGTCCTCATGTTCTGCTTCTTGGGAATGATAGTGTTTCCTATGAAGAAAGCAAGGATCCACACCAGGCTAGCTATGGTCACCAAAACCATAATGGAGGGAATTGGCAGGCAACCATTTAGCATAGTGCCCATGATCATCGTGGAAATGTACCAAGCCTTAGAGAAATGTAAACAAGAAGCCAAACATTTTGAAGGTTGCAACTTGCTACTCCAACTCTGGGTCGTGGAGCACCTTCAAAAAGGTGAATATCGACAAGAGATTCAGCGTAGAGACTGGGACGATCATATTGCCTTCCATCAGCCAAGGCGAATGAACTACATGCCCGACATATTTGCTCAGTCGGAAGATGCCAAAGTATGGGTAGAATTGTTCGAAAATATGACAGAGGACCAAGTACAACGGATGTTTGAATGGTTCCCCACTGAAGAGTTCATTGCCCGATCCAGGGATACACTATTTTTGATACTTATCAGTGTGGAAGGGACTTATCCCTACGTTCCTCTTCGAGTTATGAGACAGGCAGGTAGGAAGCAGGTTATACCAAGGGTCAACAAGATGAGTCACTTCAGGGCCGACTTTCAGGATGACGATAGCCCTTATAAGTGTCAAGCTCAACATATGTGGCACTGCAAAATTGTCATGGGAAAGGATACCATCGAACAAGACAGGTACCATGTTGGTTATACCCCATATTATCCAAGATGGTTGGAAGATAATCATAATGGTCTGGGTCAACCCGGGTGTGTTCGAGGTCATAGGATCATCGGCGAAATAGCTGAAGCACAGGTCAAATACAAACAATTGTGCAAGAGGATTCGAGAATGTGAAAGCAAGCACCGTGAGATACAAGAAGCCCCCAAAAGCTGATTGAAGAGTGGAAAGACATGGCTATCAGTGCCAACAAGCGACTGGATACTTGGAGCGGGGTTTAGTGGGGCTGGAAAGAAAATTCATCAAGAGGATTGAAGACTGCCAGAATGCTGAGGGAAACGAAGGTGGACACCTGGCTAGAGCCTACTTGCTGCTAGGACTTCGCAAGCTGGTGAAGTTGTTTGATGGAGCCAAAGATGCCGAGCCTGGGGAAGGTCCTTCTAGGACCAAATAGATAGGATTCTTTTCTTTTTTGCTTTAAATGTAATATGGCCAATGGCCACTAGTGACATTTTATTTCCTGTTATTTAGTGTCATTTTGGGATTCGTCTACTTTTTGTCAATAAAATGAGGCATTTAGCATTATAAGATCTCTAAATCAATTTGTCGCTAGGCCTACCTTGGGCACAAAGAGGTTCCCCAAATTAGGACATGACTTACATTCTTGCACTATATGTTTAAATATCGCAACATTTCTTCTTATAATCCTCACTAACTTGTTACCTTTTGTGTTTTACTTTTTGTTTTATTCCCCTCCCCAAAGGTTAGTTCATGCACTCTGGCATCATCATCCTACTCCACAAGATACAAGGGTCCTCCACCTACTCCTCCTTCTAGTCCTATCAGAAACAAGAACAAAGGAAAGATGGAAGATTTGAGCAACATCAGAAAGGAAAATTCGGTTGAATGGGTAGAGATCACTCAGGGTACTCAGGTCTCCAAAGAAAGTGCGTCCCAACTTGAGCAGAAACTGTTGAAATTTCAGGAGGAACTTGATCAGGTCCGAAACTTGGCAAGCTTGTCATTTTGCCTCACCACCCCAGATGTCAATTTTCCAAATGCCCAGAACCCCACACCTCCACAAAACATCCAGAGACCACAAAACTATCCCACTCCCCACCACTACTGCAGTACTTGCCACGCTTCTACCAATACTCCACTACTTATCCCAGAACCTCTGAACTCCACAAATGACCATCTCCACACCCACCATATCACCCCTATCTATGTGGAAACCATGCCATACTCCATCCAACCCATATCAAGCACACCTGAGTCTGATAATAAAGACTCACTCATCAAGAACCTAGCTGCAGAATTCAAGAAATTGACTAGTCAAATTCAGGGTGTCAAATGAAGTAAGGAGATTGAAGGATTGAACTACGAAGACTTTTGCACACAACCGGATGTTGAATTGCCCGAGGGGTACAAACCTCCTAAGTTCAAGATGTTTGATGGTACAGGAGATACGAGAGTTCAATTGAGAACATACTGCGACAAGCTGGTCGGAGTAGGGAATGACGAAAGGATTCGCATGAAGCTTTTAATGAGAAGTCTGAAAGTAGATGCTCTATCTTGGTACATTAGCCAAGACCCGAAGAAATGGCCAAATTGGATGAGTATGGCGTCTGACTTTACGGACAGTTTCAGGTTCAATACAAAAAATGCACCAGATGTGTTCTACATTCAGAACCAAAAGAAGAAGCCCAGGGAAACATTCCGCGAGTATGCCACTTGCTGGAGGTCAAAGGTTGCTAAAGTCAAGCCTGCTCTAGAGGAAGAACAAATGAACAAGTTTTTTGTCCGGGCTCAGGACCCGCAATACTATGAAAGACTGATACTGATCGAGAATCATAAATTTTCTAACATCATTAAGCTGGGAGAAAGGATCGAGGAAGGTATTAAAAGTGGTATGGTTACGAACTTGGAAGCCTTGCAAGATACCAATAAGCTGTACAGTCTTGTGGTACATCCAAGAAAAGGGACATAGGTGCCGTAATGGTTGCACAGAGAATCAAATCCCCCGTCAAAAAACAAACCTACCCAATGCCTCCACTCACATATCAACCTACTCCAAATTACCAAGCACTATCACCTTCTTACCAAACCCCACCACCTACTTATCAATCCCCTCCACCTCCTACATATCATCCCATTTCACCCAGATATTCACAACCCACACATGTCTACCAAGCCTACAATGCTCAGCCACCCTACTATCAATCACCTCCCACTCGCCAAAACTTTCCTAGACCCTGACCAAATTTCGACAGCAGACCTCCCAAACAATATACCGCCATCTAAACCAATTAACTAGCTATACGAAAGGCTCAAGGCTGCTGGATATGTCACTCCTATCCTTGTCATAACCCTTGAAAACCCTTCTCAATGGGTAAATATGAATAAATCTTGTGCATACCATTCCGGTATGAAAGGGCACGCAATTGATGAATGCCTCTCTCTGAAAGATAAGATCCAAATAACTGATTGATAACAAGATTATTGTGGCAAAGGATCCTACTCCGAATGTCCGTAATAACCCTCTACCAGACCATAAGGGTGGAGGTGTTCACATGATTGAAATAGAGGATGATTGGGACGCCAAGGGATCGATAGGTTTGATCACAGAAGGCGACGATCCAAAGAAACCAACAGTCACCCTTAATCTGATTATAGTCCAAATTCAGCCTTTTGGGGACGCTGAGGTGAACATGTCCATACCACTTGAGTTTGAAGCACCATCCTCTACAAAGACGCCATCACCGATTGAGGTTGAGTTTGGGTCCTCGGCAAGTGCACCTGTACCATTTGAAGTTGCGATCTTACCTTCCAAAATACAGGCTCCGTTCGGAGTAAAGGTGCCCATTCCAGTAGCAATGTCGGATATAACACCATTCTACACAAAGGTCATCCTTTGTGACTACACAGCCGAGGCAATAAGGAAATGGAAAGCCAAGTCTGGAGAAACATTTGCAGCACAGGGTATGACAAGAACCGGCAGGGTTTATACTCCGGAACATTTGGCTGAGTCAAGCAAGTAGACCTTTGGTCGGCCAGCCATCACTGAAACTAGGCCCAATGATCTCTGGAGAAAGATACAAGCCAAGGAATACTCAGTCATTGATCAACTGAACAAAACATTGGCGCAGATTTCTATCCTAGCTCTACGACAAAGTTCCGATGCACATAAGAATGCTTTGTTAAAACTGCTGAATGAGGCATATGTACCGAGCAACATCACCGGAGGAGAAATAGCAAACATGGTAGGACAGGTATTGGAGAGTCGCAAGATCACTTTTCATGAAGATGAGTTACCACCAGAAGGGTTGTGTCACAATAAGGCATTGCACATCACTATACAATATGAAGATTATTTTATCACCATAATCCTGATTGATGGATGGTCCGGCCTCAATAAATGTCCATTGGTAACACTCAGGACATTGGGAAAAGGGCTGCATGAGATCAAGGACGGCGCCATTAACGTCAAAGCTTTCGATGGTTCCCAAAGGTCCACCATTGGGGAAATTAGCTTGTGTTTGCAAATGGGTGGTTTGATGTTGATTTTTAGGTAATAGACATGTAGGCATCTACAACTTGCTGTTGGGATGGCCGTGGATTTATGCCGCTGGGGCTTTAGCATCAACACTACATTAGGAAGTGAAGTTTGAGTGGAACCACCAAGAGGTGATCATTCATGGCGACGGTAGCAATCCCATATACAGGTCGCCAGACCATCCCAATGATCGGAGGAAGAAGAAAGATAGGTGGGGAAACCTATCACCACATCGATCGAGTCAACGCCGTTGACAAGGAAAAATGGTGGGACAACAATATTAAAAGCATATTGAACTGGAACGGATATGAACTTGTCAAGGGACTTGGCAAGAATCTCCAAGGAATCGCCAAGCCTATCAAACTGAAGAAACACGGCACCACTTTCGGGCTAGGATATGAGTACACTTGGGAGAAGTTCAATAACTGGTCGCCACCATGGCGCGGTCCTTACTACCCGCTGGAGTAGCCAATACCCCATTTGGAGCAGACTTTCCAGCCAGCCGATGTTATCTATGGGTCAGAAGAAGAGAAAGCACTGGCAACAGTGAGGAATTTATTCCTAGGAGATGATGATATGGATTGCTATGTCATTTTTTAGGAGGAGGAAAACCCTTCCATATAGGCCGTAAGTTGAGGAGCATGCCTCAATAATTGGACTATCAGAACTACCAGAGCCTAGAAAGCTTCGGGGTAGCAAGGCTGAACAAAGCATCATGCATTATCTTTTATTTTTACTAGTTGACTTTCCTTTCGTATTTTAATTTCGAAATAAAAGATCCAATGTTCAAAATAGTTATGAAATTTATCAAGTCATTTCGGTTTCTTTAAATCTTACTCTTATTATTTTCTCTCATTACTTTATTTATACAGCATTACTATTACTTATCTTAATAAACCAATGACTGTGACATGCAACGAGACAACGCAACAAACAGACATAGATTCAGAGGAAGATGATATACTGGAAGAGATTGTCAAAGAAGTTGAGAATTTTGAGAATAGACCTAAGTCCAACCTGGACGAGACTGAGGTTGTTAACCTGGGAGATGCAAAAAATGTCAAAGAAACTCGCATCGGTATTCATTTGTCACCATTAGAAAAGGAAAAGTATACAAAATTTCTGAAGGAATACAAGGACATATTTTCCTGGTCGTATGATGATATGACTGGTCTCAGTACATCTATTGTGGCTCACAAACTACCAACTGACCCAACATGTTCGCCAGTAAATCAAAAGATCAGAAAGTTCAAGCCTGACATGAGCTTGAAAATCAAGGAAGAAGTCATCAAGCAAGTCAAAGCTAAGGTTCTCCGGGTAGTAGAATATCCGGCATGGTTAGCCAACATTGTGCCGGTGCCGAAGAAGGATAGGAAGGTCAGAGTTTGTGTCGACTACCAGGATCTCAACTGGTCTAGTACAAAAGACGACTTCCCCTTACCAAACATACACATCCTAATTGATAATTGCGCCAAGCATGAGTTACAGTCATTTGTAGATTGTTTTGCTGGGTATCATCACATCTAGATGGATAAAGAAGATGCTAAGAAAATGGTTTTTATTATTACGTGGGCGATATACTGCTACAAGATGATGTCGTTCAGGTTAAAGAATGCAGGGGCCACCTACATGAGGGCCATAACTACCATTTTCCACGATATGATACACAAAGAGATCGAAGTATATGTAAATGATGTCATCATAAAGTCCAAGAGAGCCATTGATCACATGGAAGATTTGAGAAAGTTCTTTAATAGATTGAGAATGTACAACCTAAAACTGAATTTATTCGGGGTTCTTGCTGGAAAACTAGTTGGGTTTATTGTAAGTCGCCGAGGAATAGAACTGGATCCATTAAAGGTTAAAACTATTCAAGAATTGCCACCGCCAAAGAACAAGAAGGACGTAATGAGTTTCTTGGGAAGACTCAACTACATCAGCCGGTTTATAGCACAATCCACTGTCATCTGTGAGCCAATCTTTAAGATGTTGAAAAAGGACGCCGCCACCAAATGGACTGATGACTGCCAAAAGGCCTTCAACGGAATCAAGGAGTACCTGTCAACACCACCAGTTTTGGTCTTGCTCGAGCCAGGTAGACCTCTATTACTCTACCTTGCAATATTGGATGGAGCATTCGGTTGTGTTCTAGGGCAGCATGATGAAATGGTGAGGAAGGAGCAGTCCATCTATTATCTCAGTAAGAAGTTCACCTCATACGAGGCCCGGTATTATCTGTTAGAGCGCACCTGTTGTGCTTTGACTTGGGTTGCTCAGAAGCTGAGGCACTACTTTTGTGCCTATACCACGTATCTCATATCAAGGATGGATCCGTTGAAGTATATCTTTCAGAAGCCCATGCCCACTGTCAAGCTATCCAAGTGGCAAATCCTGCTAAGTGAATTCAACATTGTCTACGTAACTCAGAAAGCAATCAAGGGACAGGCATTAGCAAATCATCTTGCCGAGAATCCCATGGACGGAGAATACGAACCCCAAAAGATATATTTTCCTGACAAAAAAGTATCATTCATAGGAGAAGATATTGCAGAATCCTATTACGATTGGAGAATGTTTTTTGATGGAGCAGCAAATTTCAAAGGATTTGGCATAAGAGCAGTCCTAGTATCAAAAACTGGCCAGCATTATATGGTGTCTAATAAACTCAGGTTCCCATGCACAAACAACATGGCCGAGTACGAAGCCTGCATCTTAGGGCTCAAGATGGCCATTGACATGAACATCCAAGAGTTACTAGTAATTGGGGATTCAGACTTGCTTAAACATCAGGTCCGAGAAGAGTGGGTGACCAAGATCTCCAAGATACTCCCTTATCTGCATCATGTACAGGAATTGAGAAAGAGGTTCACAAAGACGGAATTCTAACATGATCCTAGAGTCCAGAATGAGTTCGCCGATGCATTGGCTACCTTGTCTTCTATGATACAACATCTAGATAAGAATTTCATTGATCCTATTCCGGTAAAGGTCCATGATCAGCCAGCTTACTGTGCTCATGTCAAATAAGAAGTGGACGAAAAGCCTTGGTTTCATGATATCAAGGAATACTTGGCAAAAGGAGAATACCAGAAACTTGCAAACACTACTCAGAAGCGCACACTTCGAAGGCTGTCTAACAATTTCTTTCACAGTGGAGGAATCCTGTATAGGAGGACTCCGGATCTGGGATTACTAAGGTGTGTCGACGCGAAGGAACCATCTAAACTTCTAGAAGAAATCCATGCCGGGACCTGCGGTCCACATATGAACAGCTTTGTCTTGGCTAAGAAGATACTTCGAGCTGGTTATTATTGGATGACTATAGAAATAGACTGCATCCAGTATGTCTGAAAGTGTCATCACTATCAGATACATGCAGATATGATAAAGGTGCCCACAAATGATCTTAATCCAATGAGCTTGCAGTGGCCGTTCGTCGCATGGGGAATGGATGTTATCGGACCAATCGAACTTGCCGTATCAAATGAGCATAGGTTTATCCTAGTAGCAATTGATTATTTCACCAAATGGGTTGAGGCAGCATCTGATGAAAGCCATGTGTGAAACCTTCAATATCAAACCCAGGAATTCTACAGCCTACAGACCACAGATTAACGGAGTCGTAGAAATCGCCAATAAGAATATCAAGAAGATACTAAGGAAAATGATAGAGAATCAAAAGCAATGGTATGAGAAGTTATCATTTGCTTTATTGGGATACCGCACCACAGTCCGCACATCAATCGTGTAACGACTCGGCCGGTCGTTTTTGGAATTTACACCCCGATTCCCCATTAACAGCTTTCCCTAAGTTCATTTCTGCTATTTTGGTTTGTCGGGACATTCGGTATTAGGA
Source organism: Nicotiana glauca (assembly GCA_026770625.1). NCBI lineage: Eukaryota > Viridiplantae > Streptophyta > Magnoliopsida > Solanales > Solanaceae > Nicotiana > Nicotiana glauca. The sequence goes on along the minus strand of MU752355.1, from coordinate 6,404 downwards.
TTCGGAGTGTTTTGGGGCACTTAGTCCCTAAATGAGAGTTTAAGAGTTGAAAAATGGTCCGTATTCGGAACAGTGTGAAGACGACCTTGGAATGGAAATCTGATGGTTCTGTTTGCTCCGTTAGGTGATTTCGAGGTTGGGAGCTTGTTCGGAATGTTATTTGGAGGTCCGTAGCTCATTTAGGCATAAAATATCGAAGTTTGAATTTTTGAAGTTTCCGGTCTGATAGTGAATTTTTTATCCGAGGGTTGGATTTGAATTCCGGAAGTTGTTGTAGCTCCGTCATGTCATTTGGGATGTGTGTGCAAAATTTTAGGTCATTCGGGCGAGGTTTCGTTAGGTTTTTGATCGAAAGCGTATTTGGTTAGAATTTGAAGTTCATAGGCTTGAATCCTTGATTTAATCGGGTTTCCGGAGTTGTTTGAGGTGTTTTGAGAATTGGTACAAGTTCGAATAAGGTATTAGGTGGTATTGGTATTTTTGGTTGGGGTCCCGGGGGTCCCGGGATGATTTCGGATGCTCAACGGGTTAGTTTTGGAAGTTAGAAGGAAAAATTACAGCAGGCTTCTGTTGTTTTCGCTTCTGCGGTTTGGGAACCGCAGAAGCGGCACTGCAAAATTGACCTTTGTGCCACAGAAGCGAGTTAGTCCCTTTTCCTCTGAGACCGTAGAAGCGGTCAGTTATCCGCAAAAGCGGAGCCGCAGAAGCGGTTTTTTAATCGCAGAAGCGATTTTTTTGGCTTCCCCTCAGAGACCGCAGAAGCGGTCATATTTCCGCAAAAGCGGGACCGCTGGAGCGGTCATGTGTCCGCAGAAGCAGAATTTTCCCCTTTAATGAGAAACCGCAGAAGCGGTTATTTTTCCGCTTAAGCGGGACCGCAGAAGCGGTCCCTTGTCTGCATAAGCGGAAATGCCTGGGCAGAAATAGGAAATATCGAGGGTTAATTTCATAAGTTTGAAAATCAATTTTGAGCTCGGGCAAGGGCGATTTTAAGAGGATTTTGAAGAGGAGATTATTGGGTAACATTTCTATGATCCTTTTTAGTTATATTCCATCATTTAGTAGTTAAATCCACCTTTTAAATTCGAATTAAGGATCAAAAATTGGTTAGTTTGGGGTAAAACTTCTTAGACCTAACTATTGGGTTTTGAG